>LOND01011401.1:0-10288 GCA_014220965.1 Paragonimus kellicotti
AATCCAAGGAAGGCTACATATTGACAAATAAGGTGTATCTATAACTACTCAGATCATCATCATCATCATCATAGACAACAATACATCACACAGATGGTTAATTGCCACACAACAAAAGAATTAAGGGGAGGGGAAGAGGACCCAATCGGTGAAGGTACCTACGTCTATTATTAAGTAATTCCTTGGTTAAGCCACAACGAGTTAAAAACCAGAGTTATCGGTTTCGCAACGTTTCGACCCTCTCGGAGAGCCTTTATCAAGCGATTTAAATCAGAAAATTTACAATGTACAAGCTTCAAATGAAAACCGACGGTACTTAAAAGTGGTTTCCGTAACCACAAAGAACGCTTACTGACAGAAGCCTTGCTGATCGCTAATACACCACAGGCGGTGAATCGATCCGATGGCTTGGAATTGTCAGTTGTTTGGCGTGATTTACTGGGTGAACAACAGTGACACCACGTAGGAGAGGTTTGCGGCATTCCTGTCACCCACCTCTATCCCAGATAGTCTACACGCATGCATATCCCATACATACCGACATACAGACTCATACGCACACATGACACGCAACGCACCAAACATACCCCAGTATCACACACACCACCAATCTAACTCTCCTATCCTTTTCGCACCTCGGATCGTCACGTGGTGACCTCAGGTGAACCGTGAACCCATACATCCTATTGGTAGCCTGTCCACACACCGCAGTTGAAACACACTAACATGTGCCAGTTGATGACTGTTTCATTTGAAGCTTGTACATTGTAAATTTTCTGATTTAAATCGCTTGATAAAGGCTCTCCGAGAGGGTCGAAACGTTGCGAAACCGATAACTCTGGTTTTTAACTCGTTGTGGCTTAACCAAGGAATTACTTAATAATGACTGCATCGTTGCTTATCAAGTAGAAAATGGGAATACTACAGCTTACAACGGGTAACAGCTACCTAGAGTCATCAATCCAACATATCTCCACTCTAGCGCAATGCAACTAACGGTCAAGTTATGTGAAGCATCTGCTTAATATCCTGAAAATCTGCTCAAAGTCTCTGCTTTGAGTGAACGAACGATGGCATAGTTACAACAGATTCTGATAAGCTGTCCTAGGTTGGAGACACTCGGATGATAACAGAGTGCCCTTTGAAAATCATACGGCTCATTTGATATTGTGGCTTTAGCGATTTGTTCGTGAGCTGGTTGGGATAAAACACCCAATGTAATAAACCGTTTTGCGGCCCTATGTTATATCCTACAAGAAAAAGAACGACAGACTTGGATATTTAGTTCAAGATGAGAGTCACTAGCGGATTGAACACAACTGCGAAACAAGTCAAGTGAAACCGTACAACCTGCTAAGTAGTGCAGACACCGAGTTGGCTTTGCTGGTGATGACTCAATGCTGGGAGATGGACTAAAATCACTTGATATAATAGTACCCAGCTTGTACTGGTGGTTGATGGTACGTGGTTGCTTGTCTTTCAAACAGTGATATGTGCAGTTCCAATAACGGAGATTCATTACTGTACATCTATCAGTGCTGAACGGAGGTTGGTTGTCTGAGACCTAGCCGTATGCACTCATGCCTTGTGTGTCTATTTCGTCGTTCTTAACATCTGCCACTCACCCGGTTTTGATTACACTGAATAGTGTCCATAGTGTCCAGCTGGCACGTGCTCCAAACGAATGTCTCTGCTGTCATTAACTACTCTGCGCAGAACCAACGTCTTTTTCCGCGTCCGCATCGGCCAGTGTCTGACTGGGATCTATCTGTCTACAACAAAACGCTTATGCTCATCGAGTAGGGAAACGCCAAAAAAGCGGACTAACGGACATCGCACAATGCTTTGAACAGAGATATTTGGTTGACTTTGCAAAATATGTTTATTTATCTTCAGGTATGATGTAATATGTTCACCCCACCTAATAATCCAATTATGATTATTTCGCTGTCACAACGACTGCCAGTGGTACCAATCTGCAAGTCACTGGCCATATAATTTTACCCAGTTAAGATATAACCTAAATGATTTTTTCTCTCAAGATCTTCACCGTGTGAATCTTCCAGCATTGTTGTTAAGTGAAAATTCATTATTACATCACATAACCCAAAGGTGGGTGAGGCGGGTTTTGTTCTGGTACCGAAGTAAGTACCAGACTAATAAAAATTCCACATGAGTAAGATCAGTGGGAATCATATGCAGGCACACCTGTTCATGGCTCCATTAATTAATTGGTTGCTGGCAAGCAAAGAAGACGCCAGTCGATAGGTTACACCGATCAGATATCTGGGTGCATGGTTAGAATGCATAATGCGCCATACAATTTTAGACGAACTCAGAAGAGCCAGGTCACACATCACAGTTGTCTTGAGTGGGCTTTCGCCGCAGAATTTCGCAAATTGACGATTGTGGTAATACACAGACACTCCGTCTATTTACTCCCTAGTCCCCACGTCCGTCACATACATGGTTTTCGTTACACCGACAATGGATGGTATTAATTTATCGCACACTTTTGAATCCCTCAGTTCCGTCGACAACAGTTGTGACATCGTTATGGACACACTTGTTGAGCTTCAAGGAACCACATTTTAGTACCTAGTACTATAGCAAATCTGTAGAGAACAAAATCAACTGAGTGAGTCATTTTACAGTATTGGCTTATCGAATTCAACTGACGGATAATTTTTGTAATTTGCTTCCAGACTCTAAAGTATAGCTGCCTAAATCGACCATATTTGAATGATAAAACCAGAAGGCCATTTCAAAAGGTGGTCGTGAAACATCTTATACTCCACCCGGTCGCTAACCACAACGGCCAATCAAACAAAGATATCAATGGGGCTTTTTTCCTCTCGTTTTCAGGCTGTGTAAATCACCACAGCTTAAGACAGCACACAAAATCTTACTACTATCATCTAAATCAATGGTTGTACTATGACTAGACAATGTTCTTGGAGGAAGCTGCAGTGGTCTTACAGAAAAATATGTATTCTATCGAACAACACACAGTTAACAACCCTGTTGATTCGTTTACGGTTTGAAAAAATCTCCTCATTCATGCTTTCATTGCAAAGACATCGTAGTTGTTTGCTCCCTCCGAGAATCCGTTTGGCCTACGGACGTGGTACAGTTAGACCGACTGTCACACGTCTCCGTGCCACCGTTAAGCGGAAGGGCTAACCCTTCTCGATAACAATAAAGTGGAAATTACTAGCATCAGGATATTTGGTAATACAACCATACGACTCACTGCAAACGCAAAGAGGTATCACATGAATATGATCAAACTTTGAAGCTGTGAATGGCGACCAAATCGTAGCTATGTTTAGTTTATTATTCAGTAGTTTGTGTATGTTCGAAGACTACATTGAATCGACAATTGACAACATGTAAAATCAGGCAAATAATCACAAAGCGAAGTCAGACCAACTTACGAGGACTGACACTAAAATTAACTAAAGAAAACATAACCAACCTAGAGAGGGCTATGAGAAAGTGCACAACAAGTTTAAGTAAAACTTTGTTCTGTTGTGGGCTGGAATTTGGTTCACAAATGCGAGCGGAAAAGTGCGAACTGAACATTGAAAGTCTTGCTTTATTGAACGATCTCTTGGTAAAAGTAATGAGCTCAAATGAAGTAAGCCACAATGCGTTTTTTGAACGTTTCACTCGCATTTGTGGCCTACATCGATAACAGGTATCACCGAGAAGATAGTTAGTGTATGTTATGGGTTGAATGTAAGTAAACCAAATTCGCAGAAAAACCTCCTCATATGCATCCACCACATAAACTTTTGCATCAAAACTTTGCATTAACTCTTGTAAAAACGGTTGGTTAAGTTAATAATTTGCTTTACATACAATTAGGAATCAAGGCATTTGGTCCGAGAGGACAAGTCCTACGAGGAGATGGTTACTTGGCTTATCTCAGTCTCCAACTATCTGTTTGTCATATCATACTGGAAGGCATTTTTCGCCGAAGGATCTACCTGGTACTTGGTAATTTTGTACCAGTAAAAAGATGTTTTATCGAAAGAACCGTTTAGTTCATCTCGGTGCAAAACAACATCACAAATCATCACAAGGATGAAAACGTCTAGGGAGATAGGAAAACGTTTTGGAAAATGCTTCATTTGTGAAATGACACTTCTGGAGTTCGTGCATGTCATGCTTTCTGGGTAATTAAAATAAGACTGACCCCACGTAGGAAGATTGCAACAATCAAACCGAATACATCTTGACACTTCGCGTGTTTCCACCATATGTCCACTTCAAACAAGTGGCGGATGGGAGAAGTTAGCACACGTGAGCGGTGATTCTCGGGCACGTACATCCAGCTGTATGATACTCACAGATATCAGGATTCCTTGATTAACGGCGGAAAGTTGTTGCGAGTAAAAAAGACGCAGGTTGATTACACAGATGACTAACGGACCAGTTAAATGAATTCTCACACTGATAATGATGTAGACATGACTGTCAGTTTACTAACATCTCAGAGATCGTGTCAGATATGGTGACGTTGAAATTATGAACCATTTGCAGATTCTTTCTACCGAAAAACCACTCGGTCTTCGACCAAAAACCGACAGATACAATTAGTGAGTGTAATTTGGTCTGTAGCACTCCGACGGTAAATAAATAATAGCAAACTGATATTATCAACAGGTCACACAATGAAGCTATCTAAGACGCGCGGTTGATACAAGAAAAAAACGCACAATTCTTAACAAATGGCCTATAGGTCGTTCAGCAATGCTAGTCGTTTGCACAGTGAACATCCATCACGTCATTGGCAGTTTAGCAAAGAGCACACTTACTCACAAACAACTAAACGGCAGTGTAGAAAGATCAAACAAATTGCTAAATGCAACAAAAATATTTGAACCCAATCCGTCAGCGAAAAAGCCGAAAAGAATCGGCACATTATTGAACATGATGAATCAGATTGCAACCCGTGAACTAGAAGCACCTATGGATTAGCATTGTTTTCTCCTCCTGATTACGTTCAAAAAATCGACGAACGCCGCAGTGCTCAACAGTAACTTGAGACAACCCCTTCAAGTACAACCCGCTAACTTCCATCAATTCAATCTACAGACCGTGATCTTCAATTTTCTATCATGGCGTAGCGTGCAGTTAAACAAATGTTAGTACCCACACAATCAGAATTAGCCTGTGTGCCTAACCGACCAGTTTACTTCATAGTGTATGGTTTATAGTAGAAAACTTTCCTTTTTTGTTCAGAAGTTGAGCAAACGTGAATACCATTTTTGTGAACAATCTGAATTCCAATTAATATGGTGCTCAAAACTGCAGGTTATATCAAAAGTCAGTTGTGTGAACGAGAAAATCATGGAAACTGTCAAATCTATACTTCTGACAGTTTTGAGAATTTTCAAATTGGTAGAATTTCCACATAGCAATGTGAAAACCAAACAAATGAAATTACTTACATATATCTATATAAGAAACAGTATATATGAGCTTCAGTTGTTTCAGATAATCGTTCAGGTGGATACATCTTTGAGAATCATTTTCAACTGTTTACGAGCACAACAATTTGGCGTGTGTGTGGCTGTGCCCATTTTGCCTATTCAAATTTAGGGCCACGGAACATATACATTTTCCAACAACTGAACACAAAGTTGGTGCAACGTCTTCTTGACAATAGTATGGTGCTAGTCCACGATAATCACTCTGAGAAATTCACTGAGTTACGTTGAAGTTCATCTCAGACAGATTGCCACCCCATATCAGATTTAATTTAAAGCCGATCTAAGCCAGTTGGATGGTAACCTGTATGCACAGGTCCCTGCGAATGCATAGTTAGATTCGTGAATTAATTTTATAATAAGATAATGGAGTCGGTTCTGAGCAGAATCGTCCAACATCACACGTTCATTTCGGTGGCTTAAACCTGAAGAATTTCCCTGTTTTTCGGGTGATTATGAGCAGTTAGCGATTGCCGGACTGATCAGGCTAATTTCCGTGGCTTCGCTACTGGATTGTTGCATTTTTCAGTTTGCTTTGGTGATTCCATGCGTTGCCAAACAATCTTGCCATGGAGCACTACTACCACATCAAGGATGATGGACAGACTGAAGAAGCAATACTTTCTCGACTGTCACACGAAACTAAGCGCAAGTCAAGAAGGATATGTTGATAATGGTCTTTGCTATCCGCGCTCCAACCAGTTCAACTTCGAAAAAAACAAAGGAAACAGACTTCGACGCCGGGTTGCAACCGTTACGAAGTTCTTGGATGGGGTGCCCCGCCTTCTACAGAGGATGCTGATCTGCCTGCAACAACTATGAATGTGACGTGTTCTGGAAGCCTAGATATCTATACATCTTGCTCATATTCTTTCCCGCGCCTATGTGCATG
Source organism: Paragonimus kellicotti (assembly GCA_014220965.1). Taxonomy (NCBI): domain Eukaryota; kingdom Metazoa; phylum Platyhelminthes; class Trematoda; order Plagiorchiida; family Troglotrematidae; genus Paragonimus; species Paragonimus kellicotti. Next base: position 6,391 of record LOND01011401.1, read on the forward strand.
GGTTTGCGATGGATTAATCTGAGTTTGAGACTACCGCTGATTGCGGACTGTAGGATGATACGGATGGACAGAAGCTGAAGCTGTAGGAGGCGACTAAGGACCATTTACTTGAAAGTTCGACTTGGGAAATAAGAGATGAAAAACCTGAGTGAAGAAGTGGGTGTATTTTTCATGTACTGTGATCAGTTTATTCAAGAATGGAGAACAATTTGTAAAGGAGGACAAGCTGTTATTGCCAAACTTTCGCAGCGTAATTCCATTCACCAACTCCGTATGACGCACGCTGGGACGAGTACTTTCGTTAGGAAAGCACAAGAAGATTAGCGGCTATTAGGCACAACCAGTATCTTTGAGATTATAAGGCAAAGTGTGACTTCCGCAGAAGACAAGAATAAAAAAAGTGAAGGAAACGATATGGATGAAGAAGATCCCGAAACATTCCTTCAGCCAATCAAATCTAACATATTTGCACACGGCAGCAAACAGTAACTGGTCACTGTGGCTTACTTCGCAGTTTATTTCGGATTCGAGATAACGAGTAAGTTGACAGACGGTCTTCTTGAGTGACAGTGCTCGTGTGTCAATGTAGATGTTCCTCTTTCCCTATATTAACGTGGATTATATTCTTCAGCACAACTCTCCTATTCTATTGCATGGCTTATGTTTGTCACAATCTGATTCGAATGTTGCAAACTTTTCTGGCCCAACGGACCTCATGAGTCTCCAAAACGCTTCAGGAACAAAATTATTTGCCCTCTACCCTAATAACAGCAGAAGACACTTGATCATCTCAGAAAGTTCCCAAATTTTCACTTGTTTGTTCAGCGGAATAAACTACGATCGTGTATTACCTATCTCAAGCACTGAAGCACGATTGTTTCCAATTGTTTTTACTCCTTCTTCAGTTCGTTTTCAAGTCTTTGTACTTATTTTTTACTCTGCTGGTTCGTGGATTATTGTCATGACTAATAGCAGCTCGAGTACACTCATTCTCCGTTTTGTGAATACATGTCTACTTCTCCTATGACCATTCCGTTCTCAGTTGAATTCTACTGGAATCCTCAATCCATAGGACAACTAACTGTAGCGATAGTCCTAGTAACGGTCTCAGCAACTGAGTAGTGGCTCAACATTATAAGGCTTGCAGGTCGCCAGCCCAAAAACTGTTGTCCTAGTCTCCTTAAATGTAGAAACACATTTTCAACCCTGTACCATTTCAGATCTGCCTATGTTCGTACCCATGTATACGGTTCATTTATTACTTTTACCGAGCAGGCTTTTTCATATGAATTTCACTAATGAATTGATCTCAAAACTGAATCATTAATCTTACCAATCTTCCTGATCGTTGAAAATATGGCTACGTAAATGCTGGATATTCATCTTCTAAGATGCTTAATGCAATTTCCACACTCTGATTTGACTTGAATTGAATGAAAACATTAAATTTCACATTCAGAAGTGTTGTTAACTGGAACATTCGGCAAAAACTTAACTATCGGCCGTTGCATTTAGGCGCGACCATGCCAGTATAATGCTTTGTGGACACCGAGACGTAAACTGTCGGCTTTTATTTACACATGCCCTCAGAAAACGAAACACTGAGCTTTACAATAATAATACTAATATTATGAAACCTCGTGAGAGGTTTGTTAAACAATCGTAATCGACTTCAGTTTGAAAAAGAAGATTGATTGGTGTTTAGTTAGAAAAATGTACGAGTGTGTGCAAAACTATAGCTAAACAGGGTATGTCAAAAAGGATACGACCGGGTGTTTGCAAGTTAACGTTTCGACCGGAATCTATTGAGAGATGGGGAATAACTGATGAGTAGTAGGGGATTTGGTTAATTTCAAGTTGAACATCACCCACAATTGATCGCAGCTGTCGCATTCCCATAGACTTTCCAGTCGGCCCCTTTCGAAAGAAGCACTAGACTCGAGTTTCGCTCTCATTAGAGCTCGTCAGTAGTGCATATCCTTGCCACTGCCGGGACTAGAACTCCGGCCTGCTTTTCATGAGGCAACCGTGTTTACCACTGCGCCATTGACCTCACATTAGGCACGACCGAATTATCAACCACTTTCGCTTGTGAGTAATGATCAGGTTGCCCGATCGTCTCGATAGGAGACACAGTTACTGTCTGTTAACTCCAATCGATAACCCCGCGATTAGGACTTCCTAGACAGGTCGAAATCTCCGATCTCATTAAACCTGCTAGGCGATATTTTGATTAAGGTGGACGGATTGTATCAGACCAGGCTCTTGCTGAAAAATGCTTGTGCGGAAAATTCCGTTGAGGGGAAAGCCATTGCAACATTACACATTTTACATGGATTTAACAAAAGTGTGATGTCTCTTTTTAACAAATCAGAGATATCGCTCTTTTAAAAACGAATCCATCAGTTGGAACTTACTAGCACGGATTAGTCGACTGAATAAATGATGTTGAACTGAAAAAAATTAAACACTTATGGGGAGACGGGATTTCATTTAGGTAATCCTCTGTAATCAAAACTTTGAGCAAGCATCAACACAGGTAAACTGACGATCGGTAACGTCAGTACTGCTTGAGTTACCGTTGCCTATGTCAGCAACCACTAACTAGACAAAGCAGTATAGAGCAACGACCCTTGAGAATTTGGCAGACTTGCCTATTAGAAAGTGAACGAATTAACAAAGAAGATATATCGGAACGACAAAAGAAGTTTCGTGCCCCTGATTTTAACCAAGATGTTGAATGGCAGACCGAATGAAAAGCAGCAACTATCGTCTGTTTATGCTCTTAAGACGTTAACCATGGTGAACCGTAATCAATACATTGCATCAGCTGATCACCCACACCGTTTCATATTCGTTAGTCTAATCGGAATAACCCGTTCTACCCGGTTTCTGCGTCTCACCATAAGATGGGTTGGGTTGTTTAAAAAGACGACGGTGTAGAATAGTGTTTGCAAAGACCAGACTCAATCTACCGTGAATTATCATTTTTCAATTTAAATTTAACCGACCAACTTTAAAATCAAATGTCTTTGCGAGCGATTTTAATAGTATGTAGGTTGTTTCAAGTTCATTCTACGGTAACAATATGGGCATTTATGCTACCTAATAAGTAAGCGTTTTGTTCCCCAGCTATCGTGTGAAGCGAATGTGATATTTTGCTATATCTCGTTTGCATTCAGAATGTACTCGTAGACTGCCGGAACCGCTAGGAATTATCTATGTATCGTTTGCTGGCTGACAACTGTGAGCCGAGTCAAATAACCGAACAACACCGCCCTTCAGTACACTGAAAGTAAAAGATAATCTTAATTCTCTTTGTCTAGGCATTTACGTCATAAATCCTGAGACCTCTTTGAGTAAGCAGTAAACTGTGGTCAATGTAAACAGTTTTACCTGTCATTTAATTGTACCTACTGTGAAGTTAATAGACTGAAAGAGTAAAATGTTATAACGACATGTTTTTGTCCATTTTTTAACGAAGGACGATACAGAACAGAGGAACTTTTGGGGTAACCAATAAATCGCGCGACAATACCTCCCTAAGAAAATGTGAGTAGTCTAAACTTGCCCACTTCGATTGCAGTGTTTTGAGTCAAAAATTGCACGAAAACATCTGAGATCGGTTGGGTTAAATGTGCATAAAGTTAGACACTCACTGTTCATCAATGGTGCACAACAACAAATTGTGAGTTGTCTAAAAATTGATACACTTTGTATGAGAGACGCGGTTTAAGGAAGCATTTTAAAGGTGTAACATGCTAATGATGTTGTGTATGAATAGTTCAAGTTTAGTATGCTGGACGACGTTATCGTCAAATCCTCCGATTGGTCGAGATTAGTTCGCACATGATGTATAACCATGAGCCAGCTGCCACTCATTTTATTTCCTGCGACA
>LOND01011406.1:2527-13085 GCA_014220965.1 Paragonimus kellicotti
CTCTCTCTCTCTCTCTCGTAGTTTCTACTGAGTCGGCCGCGGCATCTTCAGAAGTGTTCGATACGAGAGGCGACTGGCTAGCATCCATAGTGCATGGCTTAACTAAGTCTGCTTACTTAAGGGTTGAAAAAAAAACGCTTGGCAGTCGCTAGCATTAGCACTTCGTTTGACTTCATTTGTACCAGATTTGGTGTGAGGTCTTACTATCATTCAACGTTTTTGGTAGCTGGAAAGTATACGACATAACTTTTCCTGTCTGGCTGGCCACAGCAATGGTTGAGCTGCGCTCGCCAAACTCATTCAATCCGCCGTAAAACAAGACCGGGAACGAATCCGCTCGCGAAATTTAATAGCAATTTGAAGAAGCATGGTGGGAGAAAAGCACAAAATGCTGCTTATCAATAAGATCAAATGTTGTGATGGACAAACATTAGTCTGTTGATTAGCGACATTTCAAGTAGTTTCAGAGGCTCATTCTATTCTCTTAATGACAGAATATAGTCATCTTATTCCAATCTTCTAGCCAGCGGTTGAACTTGTCATAAAAAGTTGCTGCTTCAACACGTGTGGACTGGAGAACTGCCAAGGAACCAGATTACCACGCCAAGTACTTGTGCACGCAGCTGACTGTTAGTACTCCCACGCCCATGTTTGTGTAGGTGATGAGTCCTATGCTGTTTTAATCGGCTGACATGTCGAACACCTTGTCGTTGCTACAGTCAATAACACATTGGTGTGAGATGCGAGGTCAGTAACTAATGCCTCTGGGCAGAAAGACAGAAGAGGTGACGATTATTAGAATGTTTAATGTAGATCTTACTCTCCTCGTGATCTGAAGGCCTCGTAGTTATCATCGACAGCTAAGTGGCCCGTGACTGGCATACTCTGTGGGTGATGACACGACAGTAGATGACGGCTAGTCGGACTGAGTGACGTGAACGTTACCCTTGGTAGCTGCGAAGTCTGAACCACTAATCAAGCAGGGATGTGAAGTTTACAGAGAAACTGTCCTACAGTCACTTGCAGTTGGGTTGTTTTCGCAACATGTCAAACCTTGTTAAGTAGCCTCAGTGAACTCAAAACCAAGACTGGGCTCCAGCCAAAATTATTTGTATTGTATCTGTAATGAACATAAATTTCTTATAGATTGAACATCACCCACAATTGATCGCAGCTGTCGCATTCCCATAGACTTTCCAGTCGGCCCCTTTCGAAAAGAAGCACTAGACTCGAGTTTCGCTCTCATTAGATGCTGTTTTATTGCGCGACTTTCTAAAATCTGTTAGTCTCGATGATTTTCAAGTTGATTTCAAGACATTGCTTCTTTCTAAAATTTTGTCTCAATAGCATGAAGAAGATGAAGAGATTTTCATCCCAAACATCAGCCGGGGATTTCAGGTGAGCGTTATAGTGATTCGTTTGTCAGTAACCCGTTTGCCTTGTGCGTGGAGTTATCATTGATTGGGTGGGTACTGTTTCAGCGCACGTCTATTTCTTCTATAGCCATGAGGTTTTGTCACGTTAGTCGTTTAGAGCAAATATACATCGTCCAAGAGTTGTTGTTAGCAGGTTTTTATTCAAATACCTCATGTGGATCGGGTTTACTTTGGGCTGTCTGTGTTCATGCGCACATTGTTGATGAATCTCGACTGATTTACTGCCGCGGGCAGAGGAATTTTCAGGTAAAGTCAAGAATTCTTTCATATTAACCTTGAAAAATGGATTTTCAGCCGTAGGAAAATAAAGAAAAAACGTGAGTTAAAACAACAGCGATAAGATTTCGAATTAATGAAGCATCAATAGAGTGTCAGAAAAGTTTATCTCGCTACACATCCAGTCGTCAAACAAACTCTAAAACATTCCCATTTACTGAGTTATTCACGGACACTGTTAAGATCTTTGGACTACTCGCCCAAGTCCGCCGAATCGTAACGCGATGATCATATTTCAGAACATATTCGTTCATTCAACACTTCCTTGAACTTCTTGCTGCACACTGTTACAGTACTTGTCTATCTTGAACGGGTGTTCGGCCGTATGTATAATTACACCTAATACATGTAGATGGTTTGTTTCCACTTTTTAATACCGTTCGTCAGCATCATCTCAATGGAACAGCATGAGGCGTTAAGGCCTCCAGATGTGTTAATTCCTGAACATTTACCATTCAAACACTCATGAGTTTTGTCGTGAGCGCATGAACTGATCCCTCCATACCAATAACGTTTTCATGAATGTCGGGAGACTTACTTTGATTGATGCATACATACTCCTCCGTTGCTCATACCATTCTCCTCTCTGGTCTTTCCGATAATCTCCAGATCATAAATGAGCTTATTATACGGTTATCCTGATACAGCGGTGTTACACACACTTCATTTTTGTTAATTTCGAACCTCATTCAAAGCGTGCAAAACGTTTACCACCAACATCCTCGGGGATAACAGTCGTGCCCAGTTATCCCAGATCTGTCACAACCTTTATCCAACCCTACGACAAGGCCCTCACATAGACTCCTGTCCATTCTCACCCAGTGGAACAGTTTTTCAGTCATCAGTTACCTAACCAGAATTTTACTTACTCCTGCACCTTTTTTTCTAGAGCTCACTGAATGACTGAACGTGCAACAGTTAGTTTTTCGGTACATGATTAAGTTTAAAATCTGGCGGTTTGATTTTGTTTCGTCCATTATATTTCGTTTTCTGTTGTTTCCGAACATCTCATTCTGTTGCTAGCTGAAATTCCATCTCCCGAAGTGTACACAGAACAAATCCTTGACTTGGTTTAATGTGCCAGTTACCAAGCGTCACATAATTTCAGTTAACTCATCAAACTACCATTACCGAAAGCCATGCTGCAGCGTTTACCGGAAGTTACCAACCCATGTCTTCAATGGGAGTTTTACAAGAAGGCGTAATCCCAGATGAAACCGGAGGCCTGAATCCCGGGCACGGACAGACGACAGTTGGTCTCATTATTGAACGAAGCAGTCTTACCATTCCGACAGGATTGAGTTAGCGTAATCCATAACGTTGGGTTTAGTCGTCTGCAGCCAAATAAGACATCCGATAAGGTGACTTCACCCTTTTCTTTCCAACGTTTCTGAGAACTCGTTTGAATGTATTTAACGCGCCTACCTACTAATTACACGTACACTGTCAGCTATGTTTTCTGTCATGTGTGGCGCTCGAGATCGCCCTCTTTCTCACGAGTCGTGACAGGGATTTGGACTGTGCGCAGTACCGGTTGGCCTCATGAAAATTTCGCGACAGTGCATTGATCTGCGTTTCAAAGTCATCATGGAATGTGTAAAAGTTGGCCGGTCATATGGTAAAATAAACGATTGAACCATAGTACTGTTGTGAATCTATCTAATTACCAGAAAAATCAAAGGAGGTTTTGAAGGACGACCAAACAAGGAATGATGATTTCCATGTAGGACGTTGTCACTGTAAATGTTTCCTTTCGAGCTCGTTATGTGCAAATTTCCGTTTCTGATTAATCTATCGTTTAAGTTCGTTTAGTAGACATTCTGCACTGTTCTCGTTCTTTGCTGACAACAGCGGAGCAGTGTTACTATTTTACACGCTTTCATTAGGGTGTAAAAGTGTCAGCTCTATGCAGAAATAACCTCTTCCGCGATAATTCGATGAGCGCACGCCTATTTTTACCTTGTCCTGTCCCTTTCCTGTTGTTCCTGCTTGTACTAATATTATCGCTTATTTTCACATAGGCTTTCAGTGGCACGGGCCATCGCCTTGATGGTAAGAATCAAATGACAACTGATGCGACTCCATCTTCTCATACCGGTGCTGCTGTACGTGAACGGTAAGTTCAGTTAAGAGAACCATGAACGCAGCCTATTGGGACACTCTATTTCCAGTGCTGCTGCTTACTTCAGGTTCCGATATGTCGCACGTGTGTGTCCACTTGTGTCAACGAAGTAGTGTTTCCAGTAAGATAGAGGCTGTAACCTTTGGAAGTTTCTGAATTCTGATTGACAGCTGCAGAATCTCAAAACGAACATACCCAGTTGTGTACGACACAGTTGGAGTTAATAATAATAATAATAATAATAATAATAATAAATAATAATAATCATTGAGGCACATGGCAAGTTAACGTCGCCACCATAGATTTTTATTCTATTGTACGGGAACCATCTTTTTTAATAACTTCGAATGCTGCGCCGTATTCGATGGTACTCATCATCATGATCATCATCGCCAACAGTAATACATCAGTGATTCGCATTTATGCTTAAAAATCACAACCATGAGGATGCAAGCAAGCCCTGATTGAGTTGAAAATGGAGGGAAAAGGTGGGGACCTAACTACTAAAAACAACCGCGTCTATAAGCAAATATTCGATGCCAAAGCGCCCGCACCTTTCAAATAAACGACCAGACATAAGTGAAAGCAAGGCGTCATCAGTAAGACAGCTTCATTACGGTTTACACTGTCCGCGTCATTATGTGCAATCACATCACAGGCAACTCGGCCAAACAATGACAACATTCACGCCACTGAGTCCCATTAACCGTCATCTCACCTGAAGTCTCTAGCCACCGATTCCAGGTCAGGATGGTCCCACCCCGGGGGACAAACTCGACTTGCAGTTGCCAACCCCTCCTTAACTCATCTCTCTCTCCGTAGTTTCTACTGAGTCGGCCGCGGCATCTTCAAAAGTGTTCGATACGAGGGGCGACTGGCTAGCATCCATAGTGCATGGCTTAACTAAGTCTGCTTACTTAAGGGTTGAAAAAAAAACGCTTGGCAGTCGCTAGCATTAGCACTTCGTTTGACTTCATTTGTACCAGATTTGGTGTGAGGTCTTACTATCATTCAACGTTTTTGGTAGCTGGAAAGTATACGACATAACTTTTCCTGTCTGGCTGGCCACAGCAATGGTTGAGCTGCGCTCGCCAAACTCATTCAATCCGCCGTAAAACAAGACCGGGAACGAATCCGCTCGCGAAATTTAATAGCAATTTGAAGAAGCATGGTGGGAGAAAAGCACAAAATGCTGCTTATCAATAAGATCAAATGTTGTGATGGACAAACATTAGTCTGTTGATTAGCGACATTTCAAGTAGTTTCAGAGGCTCATTCTATTCTCTTAATGACAGAATATAGTCATCTTATTCCAATCTTCTAGCCAGCGGTTGAACTTGTCATAAAAAGTTGCTGCTTCAACACGTGTGGACTGGAGAACTGCCAAGGAACCAGATTACCACGCCAAGTACTTGTGCACGCAGCTGACTGTTATACTCCCACGCCCATGTTTGTGTAGGTGATGAGTCCTATGCTGTTTTAATCGGCTGACATGTCGAACACCTTGTCGTTGCTACAGTCAATAACACATTGGTGTGAGATGCGAGGTCAGTAACTAATGCCTCTGGGCAGAAAGACAGAAGAGGTGACGATTATTAGAATGTTTAATGTAGATCTTACTCTCCTCGTGATCTGAAGGCCTCGTAGTTATCATCGACAGCTAAGTGGCCCGTGACTGGCATACTCTGTGGGTGATGACACGACAGTAGATGACGGCTAGTCGGACTGAGTGACGTGAACGTTACCCTTGGTAGCTGCGAAGTCTGAACCACTAATCAAGCAGGGATGTGAAGTTTACAGAGAAACTGTCCTACAGTCACTTGCAGTTGGGTTGTTTTCGCAACATGTCAAACCTTGTTAAGTAGCCTCAGTGAACTCAAAACCAAGACTGGGCTCCAGCCAAAATTATTTGTATTGTATCTGTAATGAACATAAATTGCTTATAGATTGAACATCACCCACAATTGATCGCAGCTGTCGCATTCCCATAGACTTTCCAGTCGGCCCCTTTCGAAAAGAAGCACTAGACTCGAGTTTCGCTCTCATTAGAGCTCGTCAGTAGTGCATATCCTTGCCACTGCCGGGACTAGAACTCCGGCCTTGCTTTCATGAGGCAACCGTGTTTACCACTGCGCCATTGACCTCACATTAGGCACGACCGAATTATCATATGTGAACGCTCAACCACTTTCGTTGGAGAGAAGTCCTAGTCGAGGGGTCATCGATTGGAGTTAACAGACAGTAACTGTGTCTCTCTCGAGACGATCGGGCAACCTGATCATTACTCACAAGCGAAAGTGGTTGAGCGTTCACATATGATAATTCGGTCGTGCCTAATGTGAGGTCAATGGCGCAGTGGTAAACACGGTTGCCTCATGAAAGCAAGGCCGGAGTTCTAGTCCCGGCAGTGGCAAGGATATGCACTACTGACGAGCTCTAATGAGAGCGAAACTCGAGTCTAGTGCTTCTTTTCGAAAGGGGCCGACTGGAAAGTCTATGGGAATGCGACAGCTGCGATCAATTGTGGGTGATGTTCAATCTATATGAAAAACAAAATCCCCTACTACTCATCAAGATAAATCGCTTAGTCAATTCGTTCGTTCATTCTCATTGGCTGGTCCCTTGTTTGGTATCGTTGGATGGTGTGCCACTCGCTTTGTGTCCGTAAGGTTGGGTTTTGATGAAGCGACGTTATTCTCGTTCTTGCTCGTTTTCCGCGTGCTGCTTGGATTCGCGGTCTTGGTCGTCGCTTTTAACCGCACCAATCGATGCACGTCATCATCTGAACGGCGAAACGCATGGATATTGGCAGGTATGTTTGGTTTTGCTGATTGACCTGGGATTGCGTTTTCTCGAACCGGCAATCAAATTCAGCTACCACTACGATCCCCACCTTTGTCCTCGGCTATTTTGCGAACGGTTGTACACTAGTTGCGCATCCGCGTATATCAATGGTCCATCGCTGTCACTAATACTATTGAATAGTGTGTCTTCTGAGGGTTTGCCCGATCCGGGTATTGACATCTTCAAGGATGACCAATCACTCCACTGACCCACCTTCTGTGTTTTTGTGTTAATATTTGTCGTCGTATAAGTGTGGAAAATGTTGTGGAGATGTGTTTTTGAAAACGCTCATAGGAACGTTCAACTTTCGTTTCAGCGGCATTCCAAACTATGACTACAAGCCGGGGAGCCTGACCTTTTTCCGAAACGCTCGATCGTGTACCGCTCAGGTTCGTTGGGGTGCCGAACTTTTTGGGCGTATTTATTCATCGTATTTCTTAGGCACAGTTTGTCTTGATTGACGACAAGATGAACGGCGTTTGTCAGTGACCCGCTATTTTTAGCCTTATCGGCTAACACAAATAAATAAGAATAAATTTGAATATCGTTTGTGTTGAGTATGGTTCTTCATTATTGCATCCTTCCTTGGATTAAACTTTTGCCAATGTCCGTCATCCATATGAAGCGCCGCTTTGAGCATTTCATTTAGGTTACTGACTTATAAACCACAATGGGCTTGCTGTCATATGTCTTTGGCTACATATGGACTGTATACTATTAGGTTGTCCAAACCAAAACGGCAGAAATAGTCAAGGTAACGGTGGTTTAAAGTTGCAACCGTGCAATTTGTTATCGGCATCGATACCACTGTATTACTGAAACCTTTTTCGGTTTAAGTGATATTTGCGATTGGTGTTGAATCTCCCCTTACCTCCTCGTCACCCACTTACAAGACAATATTCTGGAAAGGACATTCGGTGGTTCGGATATTGTATATGCGGATTACTTAGCTTTACTCATTCCTAACAGCGTGTAACGCATGTAAATGACTGATGAGGTTGATCCATATGAATTGTCCCTTGCGTCCTTAAGATGTTAAATGCTTTCTCTAGATTGTTTGATACGCTGTAGTTTGTGACAACTAGACAGAACGAGATTACAATCTTTTAATCTGTTGTCGTTTCATCAGCTTGTATTGTTACAGACGAGTTGTCTATAGAGCAAGTGATGCATTCATCGACTTTAGTAACTTTTGGAGACAAAATGGCTTTGGGTTATCGATTAACTGGATGGTTTACAATGCGTTTATGCGTGACATTCTGCTCTACACACTGTCTGCGCAGAGGATGCATGTAAGCTCTGGTTTAGAGACTTCTGTGTTCCTCTCCAATTAGTCTATGTGAAATGTGCCTACTACGAGAGTAATTTGACATTCTGTCGACGTATATTCGGGGAACTGAGATGCCGACACATCGTCTGCCCCATTGTTCATGTTGGTATCTTCACCTACCTGAAGATAAATGTCCTTATGCTCTTAATAGGTAGTTTGGCAGATTTATTTAGTGTTGAAGACTTTCAGTTGTTAACAATATGGGCTTCGGCTAGATTCGAACCAGCTACAAGAACAAGTTGTCTGACAGACCAGTAAAATGCACATTAGCTGCACAGTGGTAATTTGTGCATTGTTTGTGTGTTTGAACATCTGTCACCAAGACTCGGTACATTTGGTTCATTGAATAGTTAATAAACCTAAATGAGCTATCCTATCGTAAGATAATGATTAAACGAAATGCATACTGTAAAAGTGTTACAGTGCTTGATACAGGCCATGTTTGCATGTTTTCCCACCGAACCAATTAGACCGAGCTGCATTCTGGATTTGCTCATCGTAGTATTGCCTCTTGTTTTACGGTACGCTAGTTCACACGATTCAGGTTCGTGTCTACGGCATTCAAATTTAGTAACGGCGCCTTTTAAGATGTGATAGATGAAGATATCCCCATCGTGCCGGAGAGCTTGTGGTCCACCTACTATGCCTATGTTTGCGCATTGCATACCAACACACTTGTCACGTTTGTCCCTTGAACGCAGACTCCGGTCTATCAACTCCCTGGTACATTTTCCTATACTTACTTACAATGGGGAGCCGCTTACGACCAGGTTGCATCAGATTGTTCCAGTTAGATTTGTACAGTCGGAGATCGGTCTGTTTTGTTCCATCGACCAATCAGTCTGAAACGATAGCGTCGTTGTCGCTCATCCCTAGACTTGTATGATACCGGTATCGATCACCACGATCGTAGGTTCATACCGCGGTCATCCTTGATAGAATAGCGTCATCTGACTTACGCGAGGCTTTACACCACCACCATCTGGATCTCTATAATATACTCTCGGAGGAAAATGGACTGAGGTAGATAGAGTCGGTTAGTTGGCTCAACTTTTATATAGAAGGGCATGGTCCACACACGCAATTCGCCACGCTTCTCATGCACGTTGGTTGAATGTCCACACGATTAGAGTTAAGGTGAGAGTGTTAGTAGTCCCCGTTTCTCATTGCCGATCGTTTGCGTGGCTCTTGTACATTCACCTTATCACCATCTCACTCGATTCAACACAATTCCATCAAGCTTAGCATGCTGGCTGTCAAGGATCGGAATTTAGTGATCGGTTCAGATGTGTGGAGTAGGTTAATGATTCACGATTTTGTCAAAGGTATTTAGTACCTATGTGGAAACACAAGGGCTAGTAAACTCCGTGATGACATGAATTCCCGCAGTGCAAGATAATGGTGATCCAGTTCACGTGCGAGCTGCTGAGCAGAAAACTGGAAGGAATGGATTGGTTTTCGTGAATCACACCGTCAACGCTGTTATCTGCAAGAACATATACGGTTAATATTCCCCTTCTGGAATGATTTCACTTTTCAAGATGATAATGTCCTAATCGGTCGGACAGCCCTGCGAGAAAGCTTAAGTCGCCTTACAACAAGAACTGCGTTTGCCAGATTAACTACACACTGACTGTGTTGATTGTTTTTCGATTATGTACGGCATTAAGGTGCTCAGTCATTCAAAGATATTATAGGCACGGTGAGTCCGTATGACATTCTGATGACCGAAGGATGAACGATATTCATCGATGGCTGCAAAGAACGGAGGCATGTGCACACGGGCGAGAGAGTCGCACTACTTTTTATATAGGATTCGATCCGCTTAAAAAGTGAAAACTGATCCTGATAACTCGTTTTCCGCGTGTGTACAAGATGCATGTACGATCTGTGGTCTGAGCACTGGAAACCGCTCTGTCCATTTCATGTCCGGGGTACATGTATGCATTTCAATGAAGAGGTCATCGTTCTTATCCATCTGTCAACATATGAAGACGATAGACCGACAAATCACTTGTGGCATTCTCACCCTATACAATGTGGTCTTCAAATAATGTCTTGTTATGTTCCATGTGTTGTAGGTGGAAGATCCGGTGCCTTTCAAGCCGTTCGAAGGGGTTGGTCATCAACTGAAGCCAAAAGCTGGAGCGAAACCGTGATTTGCTCTTACTGCAATTTTTTCACTTGTTGCACTTTTTTGAACGGTTTATTTTTTATCTCATTTTATGTTCAGTGACTGTCTGCTCCGTTCCATAAACGGTGTATAGCACCTGGACCCCAACTGCAAATTGTCTAATGTGCTTTGTTTTTCTTGAACTGTGAAATGGGAAGTGTCCGGTTTCTATCTGACAGTTTTCGGCCCACTAACCTAAACGATGTTGTTTAGATGCACTAGGACGTGTACTCGTCAGAACCTTTCTAAGTGATCGGGGCATAGACGGCTTACGGCCCGCGCAAACCATGTGAAACATTCGGCTGAATGCAAGCTGTTTGTAATGGGGCACGTTCTTCCACATCGGATAGTCGTCGATGCTGTTTGCTAGCGTTCAT
>LOND01011432.1:0-12669 GCA_014220965.1 Paragonimus kellicotti
TACTATTCAACAATAGCCCACACAATTGTTCCATTAACCTTCGTATTCGTACATTCACTGACTCGAGTGTTTGTGGTTTGTGATTTCAAGGCCCGGAATACTTGGAAACAATCTGGAAACACCAGGGAATTTCTATTGGGATACAACTTGTGAATAACTTAGCTGGCGTTAATAAAAGCGCCAATGGCAACAAAATACAGCTACGAATACATGTTGACGTGTATGACAGGTTAGAATGCTAAACTTTTGTTTTGACAAACCAACCGCTGATGGCAACATGTTTTTGCATAGATCATTTCAAGTGTTTCATCTACTGACAACCAATTTGATAGTCATTATTAGCACACGACAGACAAATGATTAGTCAGACAATGGAATAAACAAGAATTGCATGAGGAAGAACGTGTATATTATGCGGTTTACATGCACCAAGCAAATTCACCTACCGTTCGATTGTAATGTTATGATTTTAATTACAGCTTATAGTATACAGAATCTTTGAGATGTCAAAATCAGAACGTAGTCGTGTACGAAGCTTCCTGAGATTCTTGCTTGCATTTTGACCACAGGAACATAGATATGAGCTCGTCAGCCCGACCAGACGAGGTACGGCGTTAAATACCTCACACATAGACTGTACAGAGCAAGCGTATATGATGTAACTTGAAAACTGATGCAGTCTTCAGTTTGAGTAGCGTTCCCAATGACAAGCAAGTAATGTAACCAGCTTACTTTTCAATCTATCTGAAGAAGTGCTCAGTGTGTAAAGTAAATTTATGCAGGCTACTTTTTCTTAACACAGTATCAAAATTGATCCCCGTTAATAGCATTCATACAATGAGGAATCTGTTAGAACGGACAGGATTCCGAAAGCATCCATATGACCCATCTTTAATGCCCCTAGACTAGTTTCAAATTAAGTTTCACCGATGAATTACACAGCATACTACTGGTATGCTCGTGTCTTAGCTGACGCTACATTGGTGTTAAAAATTAATACACTTTATTGACACATTTACATATCTTAATAATTTGTAGTAAATCACAGTGCATTATTGGTTCAGAATAACGTAAGTTCACGTTGATTGTTAACTGGTCAACTGCGACATGATTCTCCGCACAATTAACCGCTAAATGTTTCGGCAGACACATATGTAACCAAGGGTACACCGAACCTATCAAGCAACAGGAAAGTTTATAGGTGTGTGGTTACCTAAAAATCGAGCAGCAATCAGCTTTAAATAAAATTCGGGAAAATAAAAGTGAAAAAATAACCCATAAATAATCGGTTAGGTAAATACTGTACTATTCTAACTTTTCCGTTTGTTTGGAATCATGACTTGATTGTCTGGACTTTGTGTTCACATGTCTTCCATTCTCCGAAAAAAAAAAGTATACAAAACTGATCAGATTTAACGTCTTCTTCTGCTTCCTGTGCACTGAGACTCTCCGATCCAAACACGTAGTGCTGGTTGAATATTAGACGGCGTATTGTCTCAAAAAACATAGTGGCCTAGTCCGGAAGGAAGTTCGGTTTGTAGTCCAATGTTCCCGCTGTACATAGGTCAGTTAATCGTTGTCTGAATTTGGTTTGATTACACGTATAACCAGGTGATTTGGCTCACAAATAAACAGGTTTGGTCGATACAATAAATTTGGTTACGTCATGTTGGTTGATTGTTTCCGTGCGAAATGAAACTTGTTTTACTTTTTTTTCATTTTCAAGAACGAAATTATTCAAGTAACCAATCGGCACTGGAATTTCTAACGGATACTGAAAGTATTCTCACTTTTTCAAACTTAACTTACTCAGGCTCGGTGCGTAGTGAAGCACTAAACATGACTTGAATCAATACGCTGGTACACAAAGCAGTAATGAGAAATCTCGATCCTTACCAGTTGAACACCAATGACGTTAATTTGCAGATTTTGCATTCAGCTTGACGCTAAAGCATGAATGCATCATATTCTAGATTTAAGCGATCATTGGAGATCATGTTCCATTTAAACACTGGAAATTGGTCTACGGTCAAATCCGGACTGCCCTCCACGCATGTCAAATGTTAGAAGTCTTCATTGTGATCTCTGTAAGTAGAGTCACTTGGTCTTTCTAAAAAAGGCAGGATAATGTGAACATGGCTTATGAAAGATTGTGTCGGGTATTACACTTGAACGCTATTGATGCAGCGTTAGCTAAACTTACTTACACACCCAATCGATTCTCTGCTGGTGAACTCTAATACGGTTTACCTCACAACTGTTTGACAATTTGGTTTTAGTTAAAAGTTAAAAGTTTTTTATCTTAATCGGTTTACTTTTCTTACGTTACAAAGTAAAAATGGACGAGTTTTGAGTATGAGAAGGAATTCACCGCAAATCGTTTTAATGTACCAGATAACAGGAATTGACAAACCGGATGTCTCATAACTATGTGGCTGCTCATATCCTAGCGTTACTGTTTGGACTCTAAGGGATACATATGTGACTGAATTTTTGTCTCTGAATGTCAAAAACCATCTTTTTTTCGTTACTCATCAAACTTATAAATTCCATTTCATTCAGACATTCAAAACTGAACGAATTAACCTCTCCCCGGTCGATCTTTCAAATGTTACTCTACGCACACCTGAATAATGGTTCCGTAGGTTTATAAACGAGTCACAATCGGGATTCAACAATATACGGGTCATTTAATCATATAGGTTATTCACTAGTCGTCCTGTCGTTCACCTTGCTGTAACATAATACAATCACTGTTATATTGACTCATAAATGGCCAGGGTTGATTAACGAAAGTTTAGACGTACATCTCATCATTCGACTTCCCTGTAAAAGAACCAATTCTTGTTTCTTACTCGCAACACTGCCACACAGTGATCTACTACAGTATCTGGCTGTTTGCGCGGTTCGTGCCAGCAATAGTCTCAGCCATTTGCACAACTATAAACTGAATTTAATCTTATTGGAAGAGACAACTTTGGGTCACCAATCTCTCTGGATGATATGTATCTCAGCCTAACCTATCAGTTGCTCCGCTGTGTTACTTCATGAACAGCGGCGTTCATCAAAGCTTCAGGTGTGCGAACACTGATGAATTCTTTATGATTCTAGGAACTGTACTCTGGCTAAAAATCCCGCTTCAAAGTTAGTTCAGTTTCTCTACCGTTAGGATTCATAGAATACAATGACAGAATCTTTCCTCATCCCTACTTAGTCAGTTATACCTCCCTGGGTATTGGCAAAGACAAAACTGGTCGCACTTTGAAAATTTTCGAACAAAATTTATGTCTGAGAGCAACCCACCGGGACATCATCGTTGTGCTAGTCGGTAAGGCCGATCGATTTGAACTGTACCAAACCAAACATTTAAATTTTACCACACGCCTGGCTCCGGAACGTGGAGGTACCATTATATTGGATGATTGCATACTTGTGAGGTAGCCATTTTTGTCCTATCTTACTGACTGATGGTACAGAAGACCATTTTGTGACATACTGTTTGTTCCACTTAATTTGTCACTATTTACCCCTCAACAAGCCAACAACCGAATCAATCCAGGCAAATCTGTCACATTTTGTGTTCACATACGGTGATTTTGTAATTGTGGGATAGACTGTATGATAATTAGACTTGTCCGGAGCTACTTTTCAGAGGTTCTGGTTTGAAATTCCCAGAATCAGCTATGATGTGTGTACAACTTGTAACCATCTGCTTTCCGGCTGGATTCAGTTTACCAGAAGTGAACACACTGAGATCTGTAGTATGTAGCGCTGCATTAGAATGTGAAAATCCACTGTATGTGAAGTTCTGGTATGTTGTAACTTAGCCGTAATCGCATGAGTAACATCGGTCGGGTGCTACACACAACACAGTCATAAAGCAAATCATCTTGTAACTATACAACTCAGTGTCCATCAGCAGGTATATAAACTGTCTAGCTCAATCCTGTATGAACTGCGCAACCCTATTTTTGTTAATTGAAGGTCACGTTTTACATTAAAAAAGACGTTCAATGTACAGCTGCTTCTTCTGAAATTTAGAAGGGTCATACCAGTTGAAGTATACTGGAGCGGACATGTTGCTCATTCGTGAAATTTTTTAATTCATTCCCATTTGTGTGTATGTAAATCACCCTGTAGCTGCCAGTATGTCCACAATGAAAGTATGTTAGGTTGGAAGATGGAAGGTGTGTACTCGGAATTTATTCACATGATATTGAAGGTTGTGTTGAACATTTTGAGGACACAGTATGAAAATCAAGTGTTTGGTTGTCATGAGCATCTCTAATAGAAATCGTATCATGTTCACTTGTGGCGTATCGAGGTATTCACGAAAATAAAATATCTCATCAGAAAATCTCATTGGATTGGAAAGTAATTTTCCGTGTATTTGGTGAAAGTTAACTTCCGCTATGCCCAACACTAAACCGACAGTTCATTCTTCGGTAGTTCCACTGAATATATAGTCTATCATTTTCCTTGGTTTCACTGAATATCGATGTCTCATTCAATCACTCTGTTTCGTGCAATCTCACGTTTACTTACATTGATTTAGCCCGGTATAACTATTAGTAATGACCTACGTTCATCATAAGCATAACCAACCTAACGCTTTCCCATTGGATTCATGATTACGACAACATCGGATAAGGTTTACTTCTGTCTTTGTCTCAGTACGCAGCTTGCATTAACAGTACCTGTGTACCTGTGCATGCCCTTGCACTATAAAGGAACCGTTCAGCAAACATCGTTTAGCAAATTCAGCATTACCTCCAATGGGTTCCTGCTCACCTTCGGCCTAACAAGCTTGTTATCTTCGATAGTTCTTGTGGGGTGTAGAAGGTTAAGCAGAGTAGAGTAGACATGATGAGTGCACGGAAACGTCTAACGATAACTGCCGGATGGTTTATCTGTAAAATGTTACGAAATGCACATTTACTGTTAAAAGTTGCCATAAAAATTGCTTGTGTCTATATGGAGCTTAACACAGTGGCATATCCGGTACACATCTCCGGTAGATGTACACAAGAAAGCGTTTCATGCTAGTCTCCACAGGCTGCAGAATGTTATTATGACTGACCGTCTGCGGAGATGTCGATTTTAATCTAGCCAGCAGATGGATGATTCGCAAGTACACAATGTGCAATGAATCCTCGAATGAAGTTTGAATGCGACTCGCTATGTGAGGAATTTCAGCAAACATGAACAGTCATTCAGGTCGGATAAAACGGAAACAAATATTGCAATATAATCTAGTCACTATGCCTTGAGTGATTAATTGTTCTAGCAAGTTCTACAAACGAAAGCGTGACATCACGGTCAGTTATTAAATAAACCTTCAATTTTGAAGTTCTGTTTCAGTTTTTGACTGCTTATGATAACAGCCGTAGATTGTATACACGTAAGTATCCTCATGGGCTGCAAACCGAGTGATTTTGGAGATGGTTTAATGTATTGTCAAATTTCAGTTCATTAAAATGGGAAATCCTCATCTTGATTTTCCAAGAATAACAAGACCGAAATAATCCTCTCCTAGCCAGAATCGAATGTACAAAACGTAGGACTGAATAGACGAACATCTGATGTTGACGTGTCATAATTATGTCTTCTGTTAACAATAACGTAGTAAAGTAGAAATTTTGACAAATCCCATATACGCTCAGAAGTTGTTGTCATCTGTCAAGACAGTAGACAACCTACTACTCTCTTTTGCTCACTGGCAACTCCTAGCTACGGCAAACAAAACATCGCAACCACCCTTGAGTACAGTATAGAAAATGAACTCCAAAAAAAACATGTTGCCTAGATTTGCCCAGTTGTGTACATTATACATCTGAAAACTTCACGGACTGTCCAAAATTTTATGTCGAGCTTAATCAGTTTTTGGTTTTAATCCACCTAAACCTGGGATGACGTCAACGAATTGTAGGGAAAAAAGCCATGTTGATTTACTTCTGTCTGTTCCTTCCCAAACTAGGTTGGCAGGGTAAAGGAATTTAGAGTGATCGATCAGTCATCCAACGAGACCTCAGTAGGAAAATGTGGAAACGCCAAACCTATTCAATTCGTGTGCTACGTTACGTAACCACAGTTGTGCAATAACATCGGAGGTCGGCTGTGTCGAATATGCGCAAAGTTGAGGATTTGTTACACACTGAAGATACACGGTAATAAAACCTAATCTGTGTAGAAGAGGGTATAATCGGATTGGGACAAACAGTTTACGAGAATAGGTTAAGATGCTTAATATTTGTGATGTTTTGGTGTAATTAGAAGTCAAATCTGGTGCGTGCGTGAACACGTGTCATCTCAACCTCGTGAACAAAGGAGAGAATTCGCAATTTCTTTCATGTAGTCATTGGCAGATTGGTGAGCTCGGGTCCGATCGATTTCAAATCTGGTAAGCTAACAAATACACTACATTTAAGGTAATTATCTGGCGGGAGGATATGATATTGAGCAATTCATTAATTGTGCGATTAAGACTGCAACGATTCACATATTTGCTTTCTGCCAAGTACTTACTTTGCAGTCGATCACACAGTCTCAGTGATGACATCACTTATCGTCATCCGGTTGATCGTCACTGTGTGAACAAGTTCTGATTGCACCATTTTCACGTATGCAAACCGACTGCCTGGCTTGACTTGTCACTCAAAATGAAAATGATTCTTGACATTCTTAGCATGCTTTCTTGGTTTAAACATCTAAACTGTATCCTAAACATCCTCTACAGGTTGACTTTTGTTCGAAGAGACAGGAAAACATGTTTGATTGATGTAAGTCTTTGGTAAGAGCGTCGGCGCGACAAACTCAACATTGTAAAATGTACCGCTGGCTTACAGGAAGCAAAATACGCATGCAACTGGAACACAGTGAACGTGATGCCTGCTTTCGCAACAGTGATCAATAGTTAAAAACGATTTGTTTTAGTGATAGTAGGTATGAGCATATCGAACGAGATTACCCTCAGAACAATTTTGCTGTAGAAATAAGCCCGGTTATTTCGCCCTTACATTTACCGTTAGAGTTTGTAAAATAAAGATTTCACGAAAGTAATCTTGGATGAGCAGTTAAAACGTTAATGCATACGACTTAGGAAGTGGCAAATCTACTTATATCTTATCAAGCATATAATGTAGAACACTAAACGCCGATTACAACCGCTGTACTACGGATATACAATAGAGCAATATCCTATTAACTTATCCCACAAACTTGGTTCCAATTCCACCTCCAAAACTTCAGATGACCTTGTTCATTAAGTCTCATATTTAACTGTTTTCATTTGGTTGTCAGGTTGACTACATTGGTATAACGGGGCGGCAGCTGATACTTCAGATCTCATACAACATCACAGTATACGCGAGAAAGCCTGTGGGGCAAATACAGGCCGACATGCGTGTGGACAGAGCAACCACCACAGAGACCACCGGTATCAGCTATCACTCGTTGTCCTCTGGACAACCAGTTGTTTACGTAAGTGATTAGTCTCGGCTGTCACAATTTGCTTAGGCAATTGCTCCAAGATGTTGTTTATATAGTAAGACTCGGCTTTTAGCTTGTCACTGTCATGGTAACAATGCTGGTGACCGGGTAGCGAATAGTACAACCGTATGTCTCCTACGAATGTTCTTATTTCAAATTTGACCCCATGTTCTTCAACTTTATAACTTATTGTTTTCTAGTAGGCATTTGAAAATGTGTAGAGAAATTTGCTGGGTCATGAGTCGTGTTCATTAACGTCTCAGTTTACAACTGAAGGTGTGGAAAGGTTTAGTCAAAGGCAGATAGATGTGTAGGTGCTACGTATGACGGATGAATCGAAGTGGTCATTTTGTGTTTGTATTTACAATTTCACGTGGCCATCGAAGTGAGATAGGAATTGTTACTATGAGGAATCAGATTTGGACGACCCGGTTCTTCTTACTACAATACAATGATCAAGACATTAACTTATAAGATGACATTACAAAGTATGGATAAAGTAAACTTGGATTCGACGTGTTTAAGAACAACTGAAATACTTCTACTGTCAGCGGATTTAACATACCGCACTGACTGGCCTAAACTAATCTACTACTCAAGCGACAACCACCTAGTTTATTTCCTTGTTCTTGCTTAAACGAAATATCCCTCAAAACACTTCACCGTTGGTGTACGTAAACAAATTAAACAATGGTTCTGTGCTTCGCAACTTGACACCAATGTCTAGCTTCCAAGTCTGCAAGAAGAACCAATGAATTTAACGGAGTTGTTCAGAAGTTATTGGCCAAGCGCGAAGCCGGGATATCTGATTTTCAGCATAAAGTGGTAAATGAACGAAACAGGTCATTCTGCTCACTTAATCCTCACACTGTTTAAACCAGTCGACATACATACTTCTGCGTCTGCCTACCACCTCGGATTTTTAATTTCTAGTGTTCGGTCTTAGTAATAGCACACTAATGATGTCTCGTCCCCTACAAACTCAAATGTTTATCTGACTCAGTTTCTCCGGTTTGAACTGATACGGTGGATAATATCCGGCTAATATAAACAGAACCTGTCGGCGGTTTGTACGCTACCCACATGTGTGTGTGTGTGTGTGAGACCGATGCCTTCTGTCTGCCATTCCTCGTCCGTTGATCCGATCTCGTTGGACGATGGCTCGTCTGGTCACTTGTGTTGTTCACAATCCGCTCGCTGTGGGATGTTTGACGTACCTTGCCCCCACGTTGAGGTATTCCGCTGAGAGTTGGGACACTCGCACTCCCGGTTTGGCAGTCCACTCAATATCCCCACAATGTATCACCTGATGAACCAGTGAGCTTGACATTCTACCATGCTTTAGTTGGAACGGTGACTTCTTCGTAGCAAATCGTGAGGAAGAGCAATGAGCCAGCAAAGTTAACGGTGATCTCTCTTTCTAGTTGTCTCCTTTGACCGTTAACCACGTTTTGATAACGCAACTATTTCTTACCGCCAAACCTTTTTCTTGACGTTGTACAGACACTCTCGATTTCTGGATGCCCCAAATAGTGCCGCAGCCAGTTACCTTCGAGGCAAATGCTTTAGTTAGTCAGCATGCTTTGTGCTAATTAATGATCTACTAAGACTTGTTCCATCCAAGCACTGCACACAGTGCTTACACGGTTGACAGGGTATGTCAGTTGCTTTGACCTATCTTGTGAAATGTTTCATCATGACGACGATGTTTCCTGAATGGTTACCTGAAATCGGCCCATCACGCCTATTAGTCATAATTCTCCCAATTCTCTGACTGTGATTGACTGAGTGGGACAACGATTCGAGTGGTTGGTGCCTCTCAGCAACGGTTACTGTTGACACAACAGTGCGTAATTGCTGGCATAACCTTTCCTTCTAGGCCAGTAAGCCCTTTGTTTGAGCGTGTCGTAAGTTTGGTGTCGTTTAACATGGAAAGGCTGACGATACGTCTTCGCAAGTGTTTCTCTCAACTTCACCGGCATAACCGGCATGTTTAATCCATACCACAGTTGACGTGTTGATAGGCTGATATCATGTAACCGCAAATCTAACCAGTGCACATTGAAAGCTCTCAGGGCGTCTTCTATATATTCTTCTCATTTCAAGATTTGGTCAGTTACCCACCAGGTCGCCTAAATTCGTTCCCTGTGCTGTTTGTAACCTACTACGATCGTGTTCCAGTCAAATACTGTCAATTGTGATGGTGACCTTGAAGAACTCATCCTTGCATTGCTCTCCGCAGTGTAAATGAGGAACTTAGTTTTTATTTTCCAAACAGACGGGGAGCTGTAAATATGTACTTCTGCAACGGCAAGGTCCAGCAAGCGACCTATCCTTGGAGATTCTTCGCCGACTTAATCCATCCCGAAGACTTGCAGCTGGTCTTCACATGGAGACATTTGTCTAGCAAATATGTCTTCGAACTTTTAATACCCAATCTATCGCCAACGACTTCTTTGTTCGCCGTTGAATAATTTCTTTCGATCGACGTTAAAACCTGACTGGGATGTTCAACAACACCTCCGTCCTACTCCAGTGGGGCTACGACCCCTACATCGCTTGAATCAGTTGCAACGATGTAGTTCCATCAAGCTTTGGGTAAGTTCAAGGTCACTTGTCGTTTCTTCGTCAATCATTGGATTTTGCTAAAACCATGACCTGCCATTCCTGATCAATGGGACCAGCGGTTCTTCTTTAATAGTTCGTGGGTTTGTTGCTACGCGTTGCTCAACGTCTTCTTGGGAAGATCGTGAACAGTGTGCTTATATGAAATAGAATGGAACGTTTCCCGTCAGCAGTGGATGAAGTTAATTTTTTTTTTAACAAAATCACTGGTTTTGTACTGGCACATTAAACTGTAGACCACTCAACACGGTTTCATCATTCAATCGCTTATCTGATTCTATACCAGTTAAATGTCATGAAACAGCTAGTATGTTGGCCTCACTTCATGTAATCAATATGAGTTTTAATGAACCCAAGTAGTTTTTAATAGTTGAAACCCTGAGTGCCCTTTATCCACTAGTTAGAAACGATGAGAAGTTGAGTCATGAGGTGCCAATATTTCGATTCATTCGTGTCAGTTGCTTACGTAAAACTGGGATGTTTCATTCAAACCACACATCACAAACAGGTGAGCAGACCAACCAAATGGTTGTGATCTTTCGTATATTAATGGTGCAGTCAGGTCCACGGCAAGCAGACTAGTTGTGTCAAAGCCTACTGTGCACACAGAACTGGCTGATGCTGCCTGATTTGCACTAATCCATTAATCCGTAGCCGGTTCCTGTGGCGATTACGCAACAACAGCTTAAGTGATCTGACCAGGTCAACTAAATCACGCTACTAGTGTAGTGAGTAGGAGCGATCATGCTATACTACTCACACCACTGTAATTCAGTAGTGGAACCAGAGCATATATTTTGACATCGAAATAGCCGCAGGAAAAATACAAGAAACATTGGAGTGCAGCATCGCATGAAATGGTTCTTGGTACGTAAGGGAACGTAAAGGAACTGAGCGTTGACGTCTGTGGCAGCCGTGACGGTCTGGGCCGAGTACCGTATGCAGATGAGTGTTTTCGTTTGTTGTCTTGTTGAAACGCATAACCCACGCGTTGCTCTGAATCCTCGTCCAAATGCGGCAGGGCTCTTGACAACGTTGCCCGCAGTGACAGGGCATACACAAGAGCGTCGCCTCCTGGTCCAAGCCGGGCGCCCCTGAACCGCCGCATTGCCTCCTGGCAGTCGGCAGGGCTGCCGAACCCGGCGATCAGCGCCTCCTTCGCGGCGGCCCACTCCAGCTTCGCGCCGCCTCCAGCACCGCCTTCGCCCTGCCCTTGAGCAGCATCCGCAGGGCCGCCAGCTTCGCCCGGTCGGTCTTGACTCCGACCGCCTCCGCCACGTCCTCGAAATCCTCCAGGAAACTCCGGACGTCCCCATCCTCGAACGGCTGCGGCCACGGGATCGTAGGCGAATGAAGTCGCAATCATATGACCTCAAACTTGAAATAGAGAGCCAATAGAAATCATGCAATGTTGACAACCAATAAAAGTGGCGTACGTGGTCCGAACAGAGAACACGCGCACGTGCCAGGTCAGTGGCACCTGTTCGAATCGATTGTAGTTTGGAAGTTAGGCTAGAGAAGGGGAATGAATTAGAAAGAATCTTACCTTCGTCTAAGGAAACCCATACAGTCACCCTTCGGCACATCTCTTCTATCACCACAGGTCCAAAAACCGGCAAATAAACCAGTAGTGCCTATCCTATACGTATGAATTCGTGATTACATTTCTCACCTCAACAACGAAACTATTTTTATGGGCTTTACATCCTTCTATGTTCAACATGTTGATTGAATGATTAGCATCTCTGCAGATAATGCTCCTTAGCATGGTAATCAGCCCATTTTTGCCGCTAATCTTCATTCGCCGCTTGTATGGTTTTGTTCATATCTCCTGGTTTTTGATCAGCCTTCATGTTGCACAATATCTTAGAGTTATCCACATGGTTGTCCAAGTCCTTCCTTGCCGAACAATATTCGACGGTTTTTTCGCATACATAAAATAACTTTATTGTCCCACTGTGCGTCGCTTTCGGCCGGAATAGACGCCCTAGAAACCCTACCCTGCCTGCACCGCGCTGTGTACGCCCTCCATTGGAGTTCTGTTTCCACACAAGAAGTTGA
Organism: Paragonimus kellicotti; assembly: GCA_014220965.1. Taxonomy (NCBI): domain Eukaryota; kingdom Metazoa; phylum Platyhelminthes; class Trematoda; order Plagiorchiida; family Troglotrematidae; genus Paragonimus; species Paragonimus kellicotti. The sequence continues at coordinate 12,175 of LOND01011432.1, forward strand.
ATGAACTGGAGCAGTTTGTTTGCCTTTGTCAGCCGCTTCAGACCACTTGTGCAGCGGACTCAACCATAGATAGTGTACATTCCACAATGTTATATTTCGACCTAGACAGTAAGTACTCTCCATCTCACAGGCCATCGTGTGCATGCGTCCGCCTCTAACGGTGGGTGAACGGTTAGTCAATCAGGCTAATAGTCAGGTTTGAGATGATTGTGAGCCACTCTAAGTAATGAACCACAGACAGGTTTTTGAACTGTGCCTAGGGTTAAGCTGAATATTCGCCGTTCCCATATACAGTGATGCTGACACACTGGTTCGGTAGAGTCAATGCTTGTCCGCTGTTTAACCACAGCCTGAAACTTTGAGAATGCTAGTCTCCACAGGCTAGAGAATGTTACTATGACTGACCGTCTGCGGAGATGTCGATTTTAATCTAGCCAGCATGTGGATGATTCGCAAGTACACAATGTGCAATGAACCCCCGAATGAAGTTTGAAT
>LOND01011443.1:0-12642 GCA_014220965.1 Paragonimus kellicotti
ACATGATTGTACGGTTCTCTTACAAATCATTTTTTGCGCTCGTTGTGATAAATGTACTGAATCTCTCTGACACGATCACACAAAGTATTGTCAAACTAAATAGATGCTTCACGTATAAGATCCTGACCAGTTCATTTTTTCCTAGACAGGTTACTCTATATGAGAAATTTGCTGAGAGAATCCTTTTAAAAATCCCTTTTTAAACGTCTCAACACATTTATACTTTTCCACACGTCAAACGCGTAAGCTTGTTCGCTCGACTTCAATCATTCTGTATGTTACACGTTTATTGGTGGACCGCGAATCATTTTTGAAATAATTTCCAGTAGAGTTGTTTTGTAACACTGACAATCGACATTTTTGTAAACACCTCATTTCAATAATTTCAAATGACTTCTGAGTATTTACCCTTTGGGTTTGTATAGTTCGTCTTGATCTTGATTGATTCTAATGAGTTTCGTAGTTAATGGTCGTTTGATTAAAACAATATTTACTCTAAATTGATATGGAACTGTGAAGTGTGCACAAGATACGATTTGGGTCTAAATGGTTACCAATGCATACAGCACAACGAATTGTGCATATGAGGACAAACATATAGCAAACATGCTTGCTTTCTCTGTTAGTTTAGGTTGTAAAACATTCATATTATAAGTGCGCAGAAGCTCGCCATTTCTGACCTGTTTCCAATCGACAGATGATAATGTCCGTGTCATCCTTTCCTGGTAAAATCATTACTATATCTACAAACTGGAAGTAGAGTGAGGTGCAGATCATTTCCTGTAAGTTTCTTTGATACCTGATTGTGAGGTTCATCCGGTTTGGGGAGGATGACAGAAATAGCCTGTAAATGAGTTTTGAAATAGAACTACAGCATGTGTCCTTCTTATAGCTCGACAAGTGGTCGAGATTCGCCGGTATGCACATCCGGTGAATGATGCACCTCAGCACCGGAGAATCCTGACTACTATGCACCTATTACTTAGGTAACCTTACTTGTTGCGAGATCACCAGGTTTATTTGTGATTCCCAGAAAGTGGTGCGGAACTTCGGTTGATACAAGTTGAATAATTCTCGCAAGTGGTTGCAGCTAGTGCATCCCCATAGATCCTTCAGCCAGACCATTACAAAACGAAGCATTACACCCGAGTTTCGCTCTTGTTAGAACTCATCTGCAGTACATAGCTTTGTCAGGTAAAACATTAAACTTGTTGAACGGCATTATGATAAGTAATAGGAAGCAGTGGTTTTTGGTTTATTTAACTTGAGCGTCACCCACAAATGACTGCACCTTTCACAATCCTAGGACGTTTTCAGCAAGCTCCTTTTGACAAGGGTATGGACTACTGACGAAACCTAACGAACACAAATCAAGAGTCTATTGTTTCTTGTCGAAAAAGAGTTGGTTAAACAGTCGAACGGAATGCGAATACCTCAGAACTTTATGAATGGTGTTCAACTTATATCAACCAGAGATAAACTATCAACCCAAAAAGAGACAAAATGTCATTGCCAACTCTCACAACAATATCTGAGGGTCGAGCCAATAGCGTACCACACCTAAAAGAGCTATGCAAAACACATCCGGAAATGTCGAGTTAAAACTGATAGTGATGTGATATCACGGGGATTGCATTCGAATGTCATGAATGTGTGTAGCTGACAGAGGAACCTCAGGTATTGTTACTACTGCTCGAGTATCTGTGTGACTGTGTCTCCTGATTCATTCTTCACCAGTATTGTGCCTCAAATCGCTGTTGTGGGTTCAATCCTTTCGGCAGCAATAACAGACACCTGCTTGACATCAGTCGTTTGTTCAGAAGTGCCTAGTTGTTTAACGACCGTTCGATTTGATAAAACTGCTGTATCAGATTGGAAATGCAATTTCCAGTGGCTCTTTTTTATGGGCATTTGTTCGCTTATGTAATGGTATTTGTTTTATTGTCCTACTGTCGACCCCATGATCTATCGGGTCAGTACACAGTTCGTAAATTTCAAGTAAAACTTCAGATGTTTGCTGACTACTAGTAACACAACAATGTATGCTATCGGAACAAAAACTAAGCATCAACTGATAACGTTACAAAATCCATATTACTTTCAACTAACGCACGGTCAACGTAAATATATCGCTAGGCTAAATAGGACTGGTGTTAGGCCTTGTAATCATCTTCGAATTGTGTAAAAACAATTGACCACTAGCGATATATCATTTTGTGTACATCGATCTCATTTCTGACTGAATTACGCAATAGTTTAGCAGATAACAATCACCAGTAGTCCGTCTAGCATCTTGAAATCCCACAACAAGCGCACATACGGCGTCAGATGTCAGATAGTGGTGTCTCCTCTCCACAAAGCATTCACATACGATAAACAATTGTCAGAACCAAATGACAGCTTCGAATTGACATTCCTGCCGTGCTATGTTACTCTCCTGGTTTGCCTTATTTGCCAAACGCGTACATTAGCAACATTGACAAACATATGGAGTCAGAATGATTGTATAAATATTTATCTATACCACCACCACCACCACCACACATCGCGGGCGGGGCCTGCATATACTGAACAGGCTGACACTGACAACATGGCACAAGGCCGAATAGATGAATGACCAATTTGGCATAGACATCTTGTACTGTGGTCGTCTTGTTCGGACACATGTACGGGTTGGTGTTATACAGACGTTATAGTTACGTGGTGTGTGCGATGACCTCTACAGCCGCGACAAGTCATCGTGGGACCACGTGTCGGACAGCTCGGATGTTGTTCACATATTTACAAACCTGGTATTTGGTGTTCACTATATTGTGTTCGATCATTTGTCCTCCAGTGTGCGAGAAATACGCTAATTAATGTTTTCTTACAATTGCTTTAAGTATAGGTCTACTCCGAGATTCTGTGCGTCTAGTCGCCTTATATCCAGAGAGGAACTCAGGAAGCACAATGTCACATTCAGAAAATCGAATGACGCGCAACTGATATCCTCTCCACGTTCGAAGGATATCCATCATTTAGCTTACCGTAATTTAACATCTAATCTTGTATTACAATATCTACAAAAACAAGTTTGCATGATGTTGTCAATTTCAGCGAGGTTAGCTATCCGCACGATTGAATTCATGTCGATATAAGTAGACACATTAGTACTGATTAGCGGACAGTGAAAGTGAATGAACGATGTGCACTTAAGTCATCGAGTTTTAGATAGTCGAGATAGAGTCGAAAACCAGGAACCGTTAAACACTCGAACGCCTAACGCTATTGTTAACATTTTCTGGAGGAGAGTCATAAGAAGAGATTTCTACTTCAATCTGACAGAAATATCGTCGAACATTTCATCTTTCCTGGAGTTTTAAAGTCAGTTTGAGATGTTCCAGTTAAATCATTTGGGAAAACAGTGGGTTCTGGGAGCTGATCAATTACGAATTTTACAATACTGTTTCCGGATCTGTCGTCGCTATGCCACTAACCCTTGTAAGAAAACCACTGAAAAACACTATGGATACAGTCAGTCTCGAGTTGAAACAGAACGATGATGGTGTCGAATCATTTTCTCCGAAGTTTTTTGAATAATTGTGCTGTATGGTGTCTGTATCATTTTGCTTCCACTTAGAAAGCAAACAACAAACATTGGTAAGCGATTTAAAAATTAGTTTATCTCTGTAACAAATCTCTGTTTTGTCCACCCATCAGTTGTTTATGATAAAAAAAACCGAAGACGGTCACAACACTGTAACCAAGACAGTCACCCAAATACCGTCCGTGGTTGTTAGAATTAAGAAGTATATCACGGCTACAATTTCAACAGTTAGGTTTATCTATGAAATATAATAAATACACCATGTTCTGAGAGAAAAATAACTCGACGGCTTAAATGCCTGTCAAATTGTTACTGATTCTAACACACTCAAACGACTACTGGTATGATAATGCGGAGTAGATTATTTACGATTTCTTCGAGTACTATTGTTATAAACAAAAGGCTGCAACGCATGTTTCAAACCGTGCAAATATTCTCCTTCTATCAATGAATCTCTCTGTTTTCTGACCGTTTTTGTCCACATCTACCGTATTTGAGTTTGTTACCATCAGTTTTCAACAACTGGTAAACATTTATATCTGTTTCATCAGTTGTGGTGAGTACTGTTCATCCGATAGGTTTACTTGAAAAGTTGGGGAACGTATTAAATCCTCACGAAGCAGCTCGCTGATTAAATGGAAAACGTACGCTAAACACAACACATTGTCCCTTTTGTATAAACAGTAAGCTCACATGTTTTTAGTAGATTCTATCATTCTACAAGTCCGTTTGTCCCTATGTGCAAATGCCATTCAGCCGACTGAGCGAAAATTAGCGGAGATGGTAAAAACCGATTAGGACGGTCTGTAAAACATTGGTGACGAGAAAACATGCAACATGAACTCATAATGGTACTCTTCACATTGTGAACAACAACAGACAGTAACTGTCTGCGTGGCCACAGTCATCTTATCACTAACACTGGCGCTCGTATTAGATGTTGTGAGAGAGGCTTAGTTTATCTGGAAAGCTCCGATTTTCAAAAGCAAAACACGCTAGAACCTGTTGTTGTTCAAGTGTTTCGGATTTAAGGAAGACCAACGTGAACTGGTGTTTGCAATAGATGTGCGTTCATTTGAAAAACCAATGGATCGATGTCACGAGATACTTGTCCGAACAAACGGGTGTCTCTCAAAAGACCTGTAATATCCGGTTTTTCGTCTTGTTCAGATTTAATCGAAGGGTTTTTCGCTCAAACCTGCAGTAAAGCCTCTTCTGTATGCAACCGGCTCCCCGTGACAACCGCTTCTAAATTGGTCCCACAATCTATCTGTTATGTTTTCATATTACACGATATCCGTTGAGCTAGACCCTGCAATGTCCATTTATTCCGGCATCCCTTTAGTGATTCATCATAAGTCATCATGGAAGTAATTTGTATTCACCACTTCAAGCATGTGCTGATTGGTCTTATGCAGATAGCCTGAGGGTCGTCAGATTAAAGGAACTAAGGAGAAAAGTATTACAGTCAAAGTTGCCAGATGGGTTGCTGCGATACAAAACTATCATTTTATTACAGAATGTTATTTATTAAAAGAAAAGAAAGGGAAACTATGCTATGTCAGTTATCCTGATAATCAGACTAGCTTATTCTCGGTTTCAGTTTTCAATTCAATACTGAAAGGCTGAAATGTTTTTGAAATTTCCAGACAGAGTAATCTTCTAGACAAAACTTTATCCTTTCCTTTATAGAGACTGATGAAATTAGAACATTTCTTCATAGAGCTGCCACTCTCATTCGTGTATTAGACCAGAAGCTTGATAGACAGTAGTAAGCCAAATAAAGATGCATATGCTCAAAGAAAGGCTAAATTGTGTTGTGTACAGCCCTAACATGAGAACGATAAACTAAGGAGCAAAACTGTCAGGGAAGTCGCCAGTTTCCAGAAAATATTGTGTGACAAGAAGACTAACAAAGTACATTTGTCAGTGACCTTCACCTTTGCTATGGTCGTGCACTGCTCCGGTCTCCACGACCGTCGTGACAACTGTTGTTGTCATCCTGACTACACGCCCAGACTGAACTGTCTGGACTTTTGTCTGGTCCATTCTTTTGGCTTTGCTTTGTTACTAGTCGCAAACCCTATAAATACGAACGGGTTTGTGACCATGTTGTCTTCGGGCTGAGCGACATAAAGAAGCTCTGTTTGAAGGCCAGTCTTTTTCCTGTGTTCATGCGGTAGCCTCGGGTGGATGGGAAGAGACTAACTGATCGCGTATACTACTCCGTTGTTCATTACCGTTATTCGTCGTGCTGTTATCCGCTGTTTCATTGACCGTTATTCCGTTTCCGTTTACGCGCTCGTAGGCCGTAGATCCAGTCACAACAAAGACTTGCTTTCTGTGTTTGATAATGGGACTATTTAAGACACGATGGATAGGTCCACAATTTGGACCAATACTCGTGTAACAAACACCAGTCCATAAACTCTATTGATCGACTGCCTTACCCACCCTGATTTCTGTTTTTATATTTATTATGGTATAATTAGCTTCATGATCAAAAACAGGAAAACAAGTCTTGTTCGCTACTTTGTCGTTCTCATGACTAATGGATGGTTTCGAACTTATTAGAGCGCTTACATCGTTGACCTTTATCTCACCAATAAGTGGTCGCAGATCTGGCCACTTTAGGTTGAGCACCAAACTTACTTGCGCACAGTTTTCCCACACTTTGCAGTCCGACTTTTCCGCAAGGACTCCTTGAAATAATGCAGTATTCCTAATCAGAAGGACTGTTTTAAACAAGATAGTTTGGTTACGTTTGGTGTGATGTCATTGGTGTTATGGTCAACATGGTTGCTGTCGTCAGATCACGGGTGAACAGTTCAAATGCGGATTGTGACATGGATGTGCACAGATAACGAGTTTTAAGAAGACCAATTCACGCCTCGTGCTTTCCTATTAGAGGATAATCATTCTTTTGTGAGTTATTTCTACAGTGTAGCTCAGACTTAATAGAGTTAGTAGATTCCGGCGGAATTTAAACCTTAGTGGTTCATGTAGTGACATGCTGTCAACGTTCAATGAGTGAGACTATCTGATGAATGACAACAGACAAAGTTAGTCGTATAATTCCAACGAAATTTCACCTAATGCGTGTGCTATCATATGTTTAATCGTATATCCCGCTGTCAGACTCTGTCTACTTTTTGATCTGCCAAACGTTCACAGGGCCTCACATCTAATCCTACGTTCACACATGCCTTGTCGTCCATTTCTATCGTGAGAGAGGGAACTAATCAGACTTTCAAAACACGCAGTCTTAATTATATCTTATACATATGACAACACTGATGGCATTTGGTTCTTTGCTTTTGGTGCTACTTCTCAACACAGTGCAAGACAACTGACTGGGATGCGCTTGTATTAGTCTAAACATGCACAATATAAAATCCAATTCCGGTGGTCATGGGCAATTTGCATTGCAAATCATTTACAGAGCTGTGCCTTTGGACTCACAACGACGCACACACATACACACACTCACACAGGCACATCAGGACACGGACGATGTTTTCTGTTCGAAAGCCAAACGCAGCTGTTCAATCCCCCAGTTCTGTAGAGGGTGGTGATTTAGTAAGGTTTGCTAGTGGTGGTCTCGCGAGGGGATGGTGATAATCGCAAACCAAAATCAGTATTAGCATTGCAAAACACATCACCATTCCAGCCTCGAATAGAACTGGTCAGAGCTGGTCAGAAACATGTCAACCATCGGTCTCTGAGAGAAAGATGCAACGCTTTCAGAATATGAATAGGTTTGGAATAGTTACTATAGGATTTAGTCGATAAGTTTCGCTTAAGACGTAGAAGTAATTTAGTGAGAAGAATTCTTTACGGCGCTTACTTAATGTTGTCCAATATTGTCCAACATAACTGATGATTACCCGGGCTTATTATTAACACATTTTACGGTTGTAACCCTTGGGGCAATTTGAACACAGTGGCTCAAAAACATTGGTATATCGGTCAGTGGGTTTCTGTAGAAAAGGACAAAGATATGTGCCCTTGTGTTATGGCTGTGAATGGACACAGTCAACCTGAGATTGTCAGTTTGCACTGGCTAATCTTCCAAGGACTCGAAACAGTGTTTATGATACCTCTTGAGCTTACCGTCAAATCAACACCTCACGACCTGTTTAGTCCTGGTTTGGACTCATCAAGTGGAGATAGCCTGAAGCAGTGCTCTTGTTTGCTCGATCATTAGTTCTATGGACATTGTTTAATACTTGTGGAGTGCCGGTTTAAGGGTGAGCATAAGGATGCATAACAGACACCATATTTGCTTTTGTTTATGAAAAAGTAAGAAGCAACTGCAACAATGTTGGGATCATGAACAACACATCGTGACCATCCGCCTTAAACTTGTGCAACCTAAGCAGATCCGCCCTGTCCTTAGTGACTCTACTTCATAGTCCGATTTTCTTATAGGAATCGAATGTCGGATAACTACCGCATGGCTGCAAAAAATGGTATGACACACCTGCCCTATCTGTCTGTGCGGCACCAGTTCTGTAGACAACCAATGCACTGAATCCGTACAACTTAAACTTTATCAAATCGGTTCGGTGTCATTGATGACGCAGTCTGCTTATCTCATGTGGTCGTCATTTCAAGCTTCTTTACTTATAACAATCCTCATCGAGTTTATCTTTCACTTGTTACTTGAACACGTTTCATCTTTCCACTCTGTTTGCAATTTCTTGTGAGTGTTCACAAGTTGGGATTGGTTTCCTATCTGCCTCGCTTTATCGTCAACATTAATATTGCAGCATTTACGATCTGTCCAGAATTTTATTCACACTGTGTTCGTGGTTGGTGACGCTAGTCAGCGGTCTAAGGAAAAACACAATATGTTGCGTAGACAGTTGTAGATGAATCGAAATAAAAGGCTGCATCGAGACGATCGGGCAACCTGATCATTACTCACAAGCGAAAGTGGTTGAGCGTTCACATATGATAATTCGGTCGTGCCTAATGTGAGGTCAATGGCGCAGTGGTAAACACGGTTGCCTCATGAAAGCATGGCCGGAGTTCTAGTCCCGGCAGTGGCAAGGATATGCACTACTGACGAGCTCTAATGAGAGCGAAACTCGAGTCTAGTGCTTCTTTTCGAAAGGGGCCGACTGGAAAGTCTATGGGAATGCGACAGCTGCGATCAATTGTGAGGTGATGTTCAATCTATATGAAAATCCCCTGCGACTCATCAGTATCTTTTCCCTGTGAGGTTTTCGAAAAATGACCCTTCACGTGTTCATTTCTGATTGGTGGCATGAGGGACGTTAGCGGGTAATCCACTGTATACGAGACTACAAAGATGAGAACAGAATCTGCACAATGCTGTGTGCAGTGCATTACGTTACCAGCTTCATTGGATAGAATTTTATCAGAGCTACATGATTATATCGACCGTCCTTCTCTGAGTATAATTAGCCTATCTAGTCAAGTTTTGACTTTGGGAGGATTAGAACGATTTCACATATCCTTCCTGAGTGACTTACAGTCATTTGAGAACAGGTAGGCCGTGACAAAATATTTCATCCATTAACCACTGTGTAGGAAATTTCAAATATCTATCAAGAGCCATTAAACCTATTTCATTCAATCAAAATTTTTATCCTCTACTTAAAGAAACAGTCGTGATCTGATAGTCCTCGACGACTGCCGAACCAATAGGCGGAACAGTAGATCCAGGACTTGTTTTGGACGTTGAAACTTTTCTTTCGCACGCCTCAACAACAGTCGCACAAGATCCTAGTACCTGAAGTTCCATAGCGGGATCGGGTGGTAAGCACTATCACTAGTCATGCAGAAATCATGAGAGATAGCAATATTATGATACATTTTTATGACAGTATTGATGTCATAGTAACAAGGAACAGGCAGACTAACTATTCGTTTTCCAGTAGAAAATGACAGATGACTTTCAATGTTTAATGTAAATGTCTTATTGGACAGAAAAACTGCAGCAAGTGTAAGCGAATATCACAACGGAGTGAGTAACAGTCACGGTAACTTAGGTAGTGGCTATGCAATGGGTTTACATTAATTTGGCATCATGATCAATATAAAGCATGCATTGGGCAGTCGCCGAAGGCGGGGCTGCCAATACAGTACCTTATTTGCAGCTCGTGATTAAAACCAACTTGTTTACAGTTTCTGAGTTCTGGTGTACTATTACTGCATCGGACTTGCAATACTGCAGGATTAATCGTCCTTGGTTGAACTTGCGGACAACTTACGTTCTCCTTCAAAAAGATCAGTCTGTTTGCACCAATCCACCGTGTATACGACATATGTACTCAATGAAAATCACTCTCGGAGAAGGCGAACACCGTCTTTTGTTCGGAGACGGTCTTTAGTAAGGGGAACCAAGCTTTGTATCACGCAAGGACGAAAAGTCACCGGGGCTGCTCGTTTATATGGTTGCTGGTTCAATTCCAAACTTAGTAGATTTCTTTTTTGCGCCACCAACTTCGAACTAATGGCTTCAGAAGAATACAATACATACTGGTGTACTGACTGAAGTCTCTGGTCATCTCTTTTAGGTTAGGAATTGCTTCACGTAGGCTAGTGTGTTCAACGTCAGTTTCCTCTCCAGTCTTGTTTTCAGTTCACTTTCGATCCTCAAGAACCACGTCTGGTTAGTAGGTGATAGTGCATAGTGTTCAAAGTGTGGTTTCTTTCTCTCTATGCCGGTGGAATTAATATGTAGGTCGCACGACCAGGCGATTATCTGCAATTATCCGTAAACATCATCCGACTTGGATCAACAATGGCACACTTTGTTGATTCGAGTCGTACCTTGTCTGTCAAAAGTCAAAAGTCGTGAGTTACCGAATTCCGCTCATAGTTAAAGTGACTGGAATTCGAATAAACGGCCCATCCCTGTGTAAATGGAAGCGATTTGTCCAGACGTTGGTATTGCCACGGCGCACCAACCACATTACGATCGATCATACTGCCACGGTTCCAGGTACGTTATAGGTATGATACCGTTATATGGAAGCGTTGACTCCAGCTTATATCTATGACGTGACTGACCTCATTTAAAATTGGTAAGTGTTGTGTACATTTCGCCGTGACAACACTGATTCATGTCATGTATCTGACCCGAAGATAGATAACCGAAGACGAGCGTGTTCTCTACACTGTGTTTCTAAGGGTTGTTCCTGGTTCTTTCTTTAACCATCTGAAACTAAGCCACAATAGGGGCATACAGTGTAATTACCGCAGAGGTAGGTATATGCATTCCTGTTAACCTTCGTCTGCCAGTCATCTTCAGCAGTTGATGATGAACTTGAAGCACCCGGAATACAGTTGCAAAGATTCACTGTGATAACGATGCTTGGGGTAACAAGCTATGGATTTGTTAACCAACCAACTGTTTTCTAACTAGATGCCTAGGCGATTATTATTAGAAAGCGGACTTTTTTGTGCAGAGTTTTGAAAAAACGGTGGACATTGTATGCCCCCGTGGACACTGTATATTTTGCAAAGCACTCGTGTCAGATGATACACTTTGCACGTTTTATTCAATGGTGAGAAATGAAATGTTGCTAATCACATCATCTATGTGAGACGTACAGTCGTTCATTAAAATCAAAAGCCTTCAGTGCTGTTGTTGAGGCCAACCAAAAAGCCGTGAAGGACTTATAGATTCGTGCGCGTCATTTTGTTCGTGGTCGTTTATTTTATAGCAACGTAAGTATGTAGTTTTCAAATCGCCAAATGTCCCAACAAAGCATCACCGTCAGCGCTTTCTTTGAGCTTTTTTGTCTGTGTTAGTGCTCTCCTAGTTGGTGCATTTCTTATTGGGCGCTACTCGATGGATCAACGCGATATCATCAAAATTGAAAACATTTTTCAGTTAACATCCTGTTGTACAGTTTTGCTACCGGTTCTTTCATTCATCCACAACAGCATGAGAAACCTCGGACAACTCGTACGACAAAACAAATACTAACTGATTTCCTGTAGCCTTTTGAGTCCGAATAGCCAGTTGTCACTGTAGACAAACGACACAGTGCCTAGTGTCCCAGAGACTTCAGGTGACTCTTCTTCATGCAGACTTACTTTCACAGGTGGACCCTGCTATGGGGCTTTCAAGAACTGCAACATGTTGACTCAACCTAGTACGCAGCTGACCCCATTATTTCGTTCATCTTTCAACATAATGACGTTTATTATGTTTCCGTGGTACTAAACTGTGTTGATATACTATTAAATGATTCGTCTGTTTTTGGTCTCTGCAGCCTTTCTCTTGAACTCATCCTTCCCGTTGCGTATGTGGTTCAATAACGCTAGTTACTGTTGACCGAACCATAGACTACGAGAGGTTTAAGTGGCATTTCCTACCGATCGAGTGTTTCACATATTTACCCACGAATGAAATAGAGTGACGATCACTGAGCCGACTTTTGAAGATAAACACCACCCTTGTAACATTTCGTGGTCATGAGTTAGTGAATGATGTTAGGGTTACACGAAATATCACATATTATGTAGGGGGTTACCATAATACATTTTCGATGACAAAAATACAGAGATTGTCCATACTACAGATAGCCACGGGCATTTTCGATTCTGTTGCACGGAAGGAATCACAATAACTCGGCTAGAATGGCCTACTCAAGGTGCACAATGGCACTACACCACTGAAATAAATTGAATCGCTGGCCAGGTCACTACTTACTTCTCTTGTTCAGTGGCGAGTAAACGTTGTCAGGTCGAGGAGGAAAATGTTGTGGTCCACAGCCTGCAAAACATGAACTTTTTATGTTATTCCCGAGGTGAACTTAAAAAACGGATTAGCAACAATATTTACCGTCCAATTACTGTTCAAGATGGAATTTCGTGGTGACAATCCGACTATTCATTATTTTTCTGATGAACAACGTTGCGACCTGTTTAATCTTTTGAAGAAAGTCTTTGACCTGTTGCTTATAAGTCCCTCAAACATATGCTTTCATGCCAAAATAGGTAACTGTAGGCAGATCGACGGGGTCATCAAACAAGCCTGACATCTTCATGAGTCACTTGGAGTGACGGATTAA
>LOND01011443.1:13424-27696 GCA_014220965.1 Paragonimus kellicotti
CAGCTACTCAAAATAAGTATCACTGATGAGTATTCGGGGATTTAGTTAATTTCAAGCTGAACATCACTGTCTCGGAAGTCCTAATCGCTGGTTCATCGGTTGGAGTTAACAGGACAGTTATTGTGTCTCTTCTCGTGGCGATTGGGTAATCAGAGCATTACTTACGGGCGAATGTGACTGGAACTTCATAAACGATGATTCGGCCGGGCCTAATGTGAGGTCAGTGGCGCAGTGGTCAACACGGTTGCCTCATGAAAGCGTGGCCAGATTTCTAGTCCAGGACGTGGCCGTCTTTCCTAGTCAAGATTGAAAATCCGATTCCTCCACAAGTGGTTTGCAGTCGGCGCCAGACTGCGCTCTACGACTGAAATTTAACCGAGTGCATGAAACCGGCTCAGTGAATCAGTAGCCGATAGAGACTTACTTATTACGAGATCGACTGATCTATGACATTTCGTTCGATTCGGCGCTGACGAAAGTATTACGCTGAATGGGTCTTGTGCGTGGGAGTATTACTGACAAAATCTCTTGTAAGATGAGCCTGCCTTAATCGATGTACTAACGCTAAAAGTTCGTTGATCTTCTGGAAGGGTAATTCAATCACTACTGGTAAGGAAAACGTCGTTTGTTATGTTCCAGCCCCAAAACATTTTGTTCTCTTTTCCTTCCGTTTTTTGACTTCACACGGACGTTTAATTTTTTAACGAGGAAATATCTAAATTGATTTTGCGTTTTTCCTATGGACGTGACTGGTTAGTCCGGAGCCGTGTCTGTTGTAATACTAGGTTCTTTCTTGTTTCCAACCTGACCAGGTCACATTCTCTGTGCATGAATTTGATAGTAGTGCAAATAAAAAACGAATTGCTAGTCACATGAGGTTTGAGCGTGTAAATGTCAATTCACGTAATAAGGCCTGGCAGCCACAGTGTCAAATATATGTTGCAACCTAAGCATCAATGTGAACCACTGATGTATTGCTGTCTATGATGATGATGATGATGGTGCAACTGATGATTCGTAAAGTGACCGACATCTATGTGAGCAAATAGCTTTGAGTACGTACATTAGCCTGAACTCACTACAACAATTCGTGACAGCCGTGTAATTCTGTCGTGGCGAATTTTTATACCTTGGTGTATAATATATTTTCATTCGGAGATTTTCAAGTCAGATGCAATTGACACAATTCCTACGTTTGTTATTGCAAAGGGTTATTGGTGACATGATGATACTGGACGTATCGTCAAATGAAACCGTGATCGTTTACGTATGTACACAACTTTTATCGATGATGATACACATAACGAGCAAGTTACAACCCCATATGAGTGATACTCAATCGGATGACTTGCCTCAGCCATGATCTAGGTTGTTCATTAACAGAGAAATATCTTCATGTGAAAAACAACACCAGTTTCTCTTATTTACTGCTTCACGATGTGTTTGTTAATGCATCAAGGTAACACATTATAACTATCGTAAGTTTATTGTTAATAATTTCAGTTATTGGGAATACACGAGAATAGTCCGCCACCTATTTACTCACCATACGCATGGCCTCTGTTTGACAGTAAGTTATGGGAATATTTTATAAAGCAGATGAACGTAAATTAGAAGGCTTGCTCCGAATGTTATTTGAGTATACATTTTATGAAAATAAAGAAAAGACGAGAGATAAGACTGTAGTTAGTGGTTAATGTGCGCAACTGAAAGTTGTATTTCACTGTGATTAACTATCTGTCAAAACGTAACCAGACGAATTTAAGAAGAAGCAGATGATAAGTGCAAATCGTTGTTTATTGTCACCAAAAGAATGCCATTTTAAACGGGACTGCCATTCACGCTATCAGAAAGGTGAACACTATGAGATTTTAAAGACACTGCTGACGTTTAAAACACCCTCTGAGGATATAGTGTCATGTTCTTGAACAAATCTTTGACATGGGATGTGATTTTAACTGATGGATGTTTTGTACTCTGCCTAGTGAGGGTTTGTTTGTATGACTATTCGATTCAATGATCCTCAATAAGTTTTACATGTAATTGCAGAGCAGAAAGTAAAACGAATCCATAAAATCATCAAAATACCTAATCACCAACGTATAGTTTGCGATGAAGAGTGGATTACACGCTCGGATTTCAGTTGCTTTCGCGGCTTGAAGAAACATCTAGAAACACATCTCACCATTTGAATCATTGCTTTTGTCAGTATGTTCGATACTACTGTTTTCTTCGGGGAAGAAAGAAGATATATGTTGCGATATGTTAACACTGTCTACACCCATCAGCCGCGAACGTAAAACGTGCAGATTGTGTACGACAACGAGAAGAACAGACAGAACGAGACTTTGGATAGACACACGCGCATTCAAACGCAGTCGTCAAGACTACAACAACCTGATGGGGTGTTCAAGACAGCTTTTAGCGCACAACGACAGCTGATGGGTTCTACTCAAAGTAACTTCCTTGAATGCTAATAGCTTCGGGTTTTGAATTAGTAGCTAAATTTCGAGTGAACTACGTAAGTCAAGTTGACGATGTGTTGTCACAGGGTATCCAGCAGTCGATGATACTGGATTTCGAACTGTAGATTCACTGGCATGAGACTGTTACACCATCATTTACGTTAACCATTTCTGGGATGTGTTCTGCTACTTGCTGAGATAACTGTCGATCTGTTCTGCCTACGTAAACGTCACCGCAACTGCAAGTGAACTGGTAGACAACATAAGAGACAGAATAATTAAACACACTTCATTCGTGATTGTGTGGAATTGGTACTTTGGTAGTTTGAACCGAATGCAATTGGACGACCGTACGTCTACGGGAATAAGCAAACTTCAATTTTGTGCCTTAGAATTGCAAATTTTGAAATATATCTGTTTTGAGCTTTTCGAACTGGATCATTGCACTTTTTCGTCATGTTGTGAATTTCTATCAGTTTTTCAGGATATCCCTTTGACACTAACGTTTTCCCTTTGTTCTGTGTAAAGCTTTTTAGGGTTGCAACTAGCCTAGCGCCACAAGAATGGGAGCCTGGTCAAATACTACTTGTATACTGCCGGAGTAAAACCGGGGGAAGGGTGAATATACTGTCTATCTCATGTTGTTTCACGATGGACAGATAGCCGTATAGTCCCATCCACAGTAATATGTACACCTAAGAAAGTTAAAGAGTCAACTGATTCGGTTTTGTAAAACAAGGACAGGTTCTTGTTGAGTAAGGATGAGGAGATTAAAAATTAATGGAGGGTGATCAACATTGAGAAAAAGTGAAAAACACCATCAACATTTTGTTCGTGCATTACGGTTTTGGTAATGTTATCTCAAAAACGGAAGTTCACTCATTTATGAGAAGGTTTAGCTATTGTTGGGCCTATTAGACTATTCTTAAACTGCCTGCAAACAATTTCCTCAAGACTAAACGTAGCGTTTTCTGTGCAGAATTATATTGGATCTCTGAGAGATTCAAGTGTAATACACCTATCATTTTTCTGGCTAAAGATAGGATCACATAAAAATTCAACAATCCCACAAGGGGGAACATTTGTGGAAATGGGATAAACATCAGTCGGATATATAACTCATGAACCCACCGATATGCATTCTACTCTGTCTGGTAATTCAAACAGCTCTCATTGTTATCATCGAAACTACATAGCGGATTATGTATCAATTACAACGCAAACTTTGGATAATATTTCTTTATTCGAGTTTGGCATTTAAGTTACAGTGTAAATGCCAAAGTCGAAGTTCATACTAGCCAGCTATTAGCATTGCTATTAGGACCAGTGTGAATGTGTCCAGTTTACATGATCAAACAGAAGTTCGCGGCATCGTAAATTTTGAAAAAAGAAAACTGACGTCACATAATAATTGTCCAACTTAGTTTCGCCACACATTTACCAATACATACAGCTTACTTACAGTTCGAATAATTGAATAAATTACTCATCGCAAAAAGGAGAGCTAAATTATCACAGTTCATAGTCACTGTTACCACCGAGCTATCGGTAAGCTTAGAAACTGCGATTCGTGAACACACACAACAGGCTAGAAACTTAGGCAGCAACAGTTTCCGTCTGACTCAGTGAGCGATTGTGTAAATTTCGTAGCTGTTGCCTGGTTATGCAGTTGTGTGCAGTGAAAAAAACCGGTTTCATTGTGTATGCATCCAAAACATCATGGCCCCCTTCCTACACTGACGTCTTCTAGACCTTGTAGATAACGTTGATCGTGTTATCCTGCAGTCTAAAACTGTAGGCTTTCTATAAACTTGTGCCAACAAGACTGAGCTGGTTCCTCATCCTCGGTTTTACACCGCATGGAGCTCTCCTATTGGACATTTCAGATATCTTGGTTATACACAAATCGCTGCCGTAGACCCCGAGATTAAACAGCTCATTTAGACACAAACTGATCCACAAAAGCTGTATCAATACACACAACTTTTAGGGTTGTAAGAGAGTAAACATTAGGGTGATCCAACGCAGGTACTTGACCCAGCATGGGTAGCTTACTATTCAGTCGGATTCTGATGCTCTCTTAATCAGTTTTGTGAAATCTTAACGCATACTTTGTAAATGTCGCTATTTCAAGATAGTAAGAAGACAAACATTGCGAGATGAAAGCACTTCGTTTATTTCCATCAGTCGATTACATAAAACAATCGGTCATATGGGTTTAAGGCATGGCGACTAAACACATGGATTGCCAATCGGGATAGGGTAAACGGTTCACTACCAGGGCAAAGAAATTGATTGCGCCGACACCTTTTGTTAACACAGGGCCGACGATGACGTTGCAGTCTTGAATAAAGCTGATTATGTGATGAAAATGCACACCATCCTGGCTGATGTTAGGAAGTTCAAAGTTGACCATACGCCAGATAATAACATTCTAGTAGAAAAAACAAAATATCGAGGAAAGGTGCAAATTCTTTTATGGCATGTACATAGGTCGCAGGTCTAAATCTCAAAACACAGTCGGCCGCCCGAAGAGAAACCAGTTTTAATATCAACCTTTTCTTACACATCAGTACAACATTACCGAGTAAGTCTAAGTCTCGCATGACTGAACCTATCCCGCAGCGGAACTCCGTTCGTTACTTTCCGCCCGAAGGATTGGTCTCCACTGTTGTCATCTTTCTATCTCGGAAACTCTGCTTCTCATGTTATATACAACTTCACCTGCAGCTGCGGTGACTCATACATTGGCAGAACGGACCGAAACTCACGACAGAGGAAGGCGGAACACATTTATAAGTGGGCTAGTGCAGACAATGACTCAACACGGGTCAGCAGACCAACATCCGAAGCGAAATCCGGCGCCTTCGATCGCAAAAACACCAATCGCAACACGTCATGTCGTGACCCCGCACTATTTCTGTTTATGGGTTTGTCTACGCAATTCGCTACTCTAAGATGGTGTTTCCGGAACGTTCTTACCAGGACGTCACACACCTCTGTTTGATAAAACGTGCGCTACTGTATCGGCGCAATCAGTTTCGTCTGCCCTGGTAGTGTTCAGACCGTTTTATTCCTATCCTGATTACACCCAAGTGAATACGATTGCTTTATCACCATGCCCTAAACCCGTATGACGGAATGCTTTTATGTAATCGACTGATGAGAATAAACGAAATGTTTGCATCTCGCCATGCACTTTTTCTTGCTGTTTGATAAACTGGATAAGGGAACTGCAGCTGTTTCAAACGCTCCCGCATTAGTTGCTGACGTACCCCGTAAGCTCTGAGTCGTGACACGTTTCGATGAAACTTCACGTCATGTAACTGGTAAAGAATAAATAAATAACTGTTCATCACACCGTTTTGCCTCGTCATTTTGTGAATGTTCATAGGGCGAAGAGAGATTTACATAAGTTATACTCCATATCGCCATTTGGATGCTATTTAGAATGGACCGAGAATATATGAGTAAAATCAACGTCAGATGTACGCCAAATTTCTATAACCACTTATTTCAATGTATTTCTGGTTCTGAAAAGTTTAGCCACAAATTCCGGGATCAAACAGAAGATCCTTTCAAAATTCAGATTGAACACCCTTATCTGATTGCAGTCTTTATAATCAGTTAAGCCTTTCGGTTATACCCACTTTTAAAGTAAGCATCAGACTTGAGTTTCTTCCTTATTTCAGCTTTTTAGTAGCAAATATTCTCGCTCAAAGCGGAGTTGCACTTTACCTTTGTGCTTGTTAGACTAGGGTGTTAACTACAACGTCCGTAACATCGCAATGCGATCCGTGACCGAATGACCATGGTTGGCGGTGTCCGTTTTGGATTAACTTGTCACAGTGGCCGAAGCCAAACGAACATCTGCGCTCAACCATCATCGCAAGTGGCTTGCCTGCACTATTAGTTTATCACAGCACACGCATTCATTTTAAACCGGAAGGACTAAAACCAGAAGGCGTGTGAGTGAGACTTTTGCGTCCAGCCAGCCAATGCTGGTTAGCCAATTGATAGATTAGCACGAAAGTGAAACCCGTATCTCTCGAGAACCAAAACAAAGAGAGGAGAGGACCCAATGACAGGATTTAACTGGGAAGAATTTTGCCATCGAAAGTATAATGCAAGGAGTAGTTCAGTATAAAAGAACTTGTTGGTGCATTCTACAGAAGATATGGAGGTGAAACAAAATCCAGGGATGGAGAGGAAGAAAACTGACAAAACATTCACTATACTGTACACCAACGGAGGTGAAGGGAAAAGAGAACGTAGAAGACCACAGACATCCAAGATTCAGAAGGCGGCAGCGGGTGGGGTCCAAATGACGGCAGTCGTTGGTTGCTGCGAGAAAGAAAAATGGATAAAACTGTTATAACCTACTTGAGCCCAATGTACCCGGTGTCTCCTGATTGATGGTGTACTATGAGTAGTCTGGTGACCTGCTAATCCGAGGCGGCCTGCACATTCGCAGCCACACACATCGCAACGCAATATAATCATGTCACCACGACCTATGGCACCGATGGTTCCTTTGAGTACCGCACGCTTCCGTTTACGACAGCACATTAGTTGCTCACTGAAC
The DNA here is from genome assembly GCA_014220965.1 of Paragonimus kellicotti. NCBI lineage: Eukaryota > Metazoa > Platyhelminthes > Trematoda > Plagiorchiida > Troglotrematidae > Paragonimus > Paragonimus kellicotti. The sequence goes on from LOND01011443.1 coordinate 20,475, forward strand.
TTTTGGACGCCCGTCCAGATCGTATTGCCCCAGACCGTCCGGTTCAACCCTAACTCTTCCCGACATTCAGAATCAACGTTTAAAACACGAGAGACTTACCTGGATAACATCTGAATCTTCGCTTACCTGACTTCGAGTCTGTTATTACAGCTCGCTACTCGGATACCCGGTTAGCCCATTCGACGGACGTTGAGCAACCGAATGGCTTTGATCCGGTTCATGTCCGATCGCCGCAGTATCTCAGTGTTCGGAATCATGTCCGACCACCGAATACCCAAGATGCGTCTTAGACATTGCAAATGAAAGCGGAAAAATAGCGCACGTTCCGCTGATATAGATGTCCACTTTCACTGGTACAGTATAGACTCAGCACCATTGAGCGGTAGACAAAGAGCTTAGTGCTCGGCTTCAGGCTGTGGTTTTTCCAAACACGTCTTTCAAGACGTCCGAACGCAACACTAGCCTTTGCCACACGAGCTCTCAACTCGCGGTCCACGGACAGATCGGTGGACAAATTGCTACCCAAGTAGCAAAATCCGCGCAGCTTATACGACAATGGCTCCATGATGGCGGAGTTCAAGTTGCGATGTGCAGGAAACGACACTGGAGAAGTTGAAGAAAAAAACGCGAATGGCCATAACTTGTGTTTGTCAATCCAAACTTCAATAACCTGCAAGTCAGAAAGCCGTGGCCAGTCGCTGTAGTTTTTTTTCACTGTGTGTGAACAAACGCGCTGTCATATGCGGATAAAAACATGCTATTCGTTTAGTATGTAGCCGGCTTGGGGCACTAAAACGTTGAATGCTCAATAGACGCCCATCCATCCAGTACTCAACTTCAACGCCGTCCTACACCTCGTCGTGGAGGAGCAACTGCAGCATTGGAACGTCAAATATAAACTAAGTAGGTTTTTGGCGAAGGAAACACCCTGCTTCATAACCGGTTTCCAAATGTTATTAACGTCCACACGTCAGTCCACACAATTATACTTTCGCCTTCTTTCCCACATGCAACATTCTAATGAAACTGACGAACTTACATAAATATCCAAACTTACAAAGCACGATGCAAACCATCTCGTAGCTCACGGGTTCAAAGGCCTAAGTGAAGTCCACGGCGAGGGCATACAAGGACTGGTTGTGTTCCCGCCACTTTTGCTGAAGCTTCGTCGGGGCGAACAAACACCGAGGTCGATCACTGTGACTCGTCGTGAGTCCATACTGCTCCTCAGGAACATTGACCTCCAAAACACCCACATTCAGTTGGTTTAGAGGGCTTCTGGCAAGTACCTTGTCTACGTTGCTCAGCACACTGATACCCGGTTAGCTGTCAAGGCGTTGCTTGCTACCACCACCTTTAAACAAAGGTATTATCAGAGCATCCTTGAACTCTTGTGGCATTCTTCCTGCTCCCAGATGGAGTGAACCAGCTGGAGCAAAGCGCGTTCCAGCGCTGATTCGCCATTCTTCAGATTTCACGTGGCAATCCAGCCTTTCGATTGCGTAGTTGTCTAATCGCCGACTGTAACCCTGGCAAATCCGGGGCGATTGCTAATGAAGAGTTGACGGCTTGTTGGAGCAGGCTGTTCACGGTCACCCAATCAATGGTAGCAGGACGGTTCAGTAGGCTACCAAAGTGTTTGCGCCAGACCTTCATGATGTCCTCTGGCTGGGTGCACGAACAGCCGGTGTCCATGTCAACCAGTGCTTTGGTAGACTGGACGGATGGACCGAAAATCGCCTTAAGCGAATCGTAGAACTCCTTGTGTTGTCGGCGATCGGCATAGCCCTGCATCCGCTCACCTTGCTTTCTCCACCAATCGCCCTTGATTCCGCTAGGCCGTTTGATGAGTTGGCAGCGAATACCCCGGAATGTTGCTCTGCTGTCTTCGTTGTCTCGATCCATTGTGGTGATGAAAAACATTGCGTCTTTCTCTCTTAACAAGTTGGAGATAGCCACGTTGTTGTCCTCGAACCAGTCTGGACGGCTTTGGTGTTCAACACCGATTGTCTTAGTGGCTACTTCCGTGATCTCTTCCTTCAGCTGTTGCCAAATACTCTCGGTAGTTGTGGGTACAGAAGCGTCTTGCAGACGAGCGGCAACTGCAAGTTGAAAAGTAGTTCTTGTCTCGAAGTCCTCTAATCGTTTAACATACAACTCCTGCAGCTGTCCGAATGATCTACGATAAACGGGCTTGCATGCATGGATAAAGCAATTTGGTCCTGACCAGCCTATGATCTGTGCTACATTCAGCGCCGCGCATCACTCGCGTGATACGCACTTCACGAATGTCGCGCTGCCGCACAATCACGTAGTCAAGCAAATGTGATGACCACTTCGTGGATGGGTCCACGTCGTGTCTCTTATACATAGCAAGCTGGAATCGGATGTTTGTGATGGCCAGCTTGTGAGTAGCACACAGGTGGAGCAGACGACCACTGTTCTCGCTGAATGAACCAATGCCATGGGGTCCGAGGACTCCCGGTCAGGCTACCGGCTTCGCACCAAAACCAAGCGTTCATAGAATCAGAACAACAGTGTCACTCACCGTTACTGACTGGATTGTGGCAGCCAGCCGATCATAAAACTGGTCCTTTTTATCATCGGTGTGACTCATAGTTGAATGATAAACACTGAGAAATGTAGCACACTTACCTCGACCGAGTCGCAGTCGCATGGACGACATTCGAGCTAATGCTGTGCGGTCCGTCCCATCATCAAATAATTGATACCATCAACAACTACGAAACAGACGCCATGCTCCCGAGCACCGTCTGCAGAGTAACCTATTAAGTAGAAGATGTATCTAGCACCTGGTTCTTGGGGCTTGCTTTGGTCTGAAAGCCCTATCTCACTCAGGGCTGCTACGTCGATGTCATACCGCCTCATTTCCATAGCGATTGGTGCGTTCTGGCTGTCCCTGCGGTGTTGCATCGATTCAGCAGCGCGCGCAAATTCTACGCCCCGGCACAGAGGCGATTTTGTTGTACTCGGCGTGTCTCATGTTTTGGTTGTCCGGGTTGCTTGAACTCAATGAGTATGTCTTGCGTAGCTTAGGCCATCGGCTGGTCAAAGTAGTAAATCAAGATGAGAAAGGAGGAAGGTTGACAGTGTCTATTTTCATCTACCCTACATGCCGTAAACAGCAGATAGGGCAACCCGGTTCATCCTGCGCAGTGGCCGATGCAGTATGGTTTTCGGTATTTGACCAGAAGATCATTTCCAAATGCTAAACCACAACGTTGTGTGATTAGTGATCAGCTTATCTGGTCATTGCGAAGGAAGACTAAGCAGAATCACTCTGTTCAATCCAAGTTACTAATCCCTTGATCAGGAATTCTCAATTAAGTTGAAGTTGCTGTCCTCGTCAAACCATCTGAGCTCAGTTTGTATCATCTAATCGGAATTTCCACAATGCAGCTCAATGTTTCCCAAAACTGGAGATTTTTACCATAGGAAGATGATTAGTGCGTATAAAGAAGAGACGCTGAGAAATTGGACATTAGGGCACAGGTGAGCTTGTTAGCGCGGACGATGTTGCACAAGCAGCACATCTTTAATAACTGAACCAATTAATTTAGATTCAGTAGGTACACTGCATTCCATCACCGAACCTACTTCTCACCAACAGACATACGTGCTCGTTCGGCTAACCAACAACAGCACTTGACTACCTCGCATACATGTTCCAGATACATTGTTTGCGCATTGCTACGTGCATGAATGGATGTGCGTAGGCAGCATAAAATCTGGTTTTATGAAAAAAATTGTATCGAGCTGGGGCTAAAGCTCACAAAATCGTGCCAAGTTTCATGGATTTAAAGTTATCTGTGAACTCTATCTGGAAATGTGAAAACAAGCGGAATTTTCTTCATTGCTCATTAAACACAACACATTCGATTTCAGTTCAATCATACCACTCCTATCCAAGCATCGGAACAAACTTCACATTTATACAAATAGAAGTTAAGATTTCTTCCAACGAACATTCAGTTTCATGTTGATTGAATAATATCACTGTCGAAAGTTTATTCACTGACCTAAAATTTACAAATCCGTATAACTTTACAACTGGGTGCAGTGTATACTGTTTTCAGCCAAAAATGTTCTTAATTTTCACTGTTCACATATCGTGCGCCTAGTTTGAGATATGATGCCTCTCTTTAGGGCAGACAGACAGGACCAGTGGTTCGATTGTTGCTATCGTGCCTACCGCTTTTCCCATAAGCAACTTGATATAATTGTCAGTTTATAAGCTACTCAATACTACTTTGTTGACTTGGTTATATGACATGTCGTCGTGAAGGAAGTTACGTTTTTTATAAGCAAGGTTTATCTGCACGTTTTAGTGAATTTGAGGGCAACCGTAGATAGGTGCTGAAAGAAAACCACAAACAAGGTGAACTGTATAAACCAGGGCGCTAAGATAAAAAGTGCTCGAGCATCCAGAAGAGAAGTGCTTAACGGCGATATTCCATGCTTTTAGACCGGCAGTTAGTTCATTTATGTGCAGTAGGCCATGTCTGACTAGTTAAAACCTAGTTCACAAGCTATCATTACTTCAACCGATTTAATGAGGCGACGACGTTGAAGACCGCGTGGATTATCGTTTGACTGTCCTGCTTCCCTATGCAGTCTGAAGAACAAGCAGTCGTGAATAGTGTCCGTGTTGCCCAAACGTCGCCGTTGAAGACAGTCTGATTGAACTGGTGACAGTAAACATTAATCTAAAAGTTAGCAGCCACTATTATATTATATTTGCCGGACCCTGCATAATTTATCGATTTGCATATAGTTACTAGGTTGGCTAAATAGGCGCGACGGAGCGGCACCTGACGTCTCGCAACTCCGAACACGTTAAAGCAGGTGATGAAAACACAAGTCAGTGGGCACTTGTGAGTGCAGTAAACAGCACATCAGTGACCGCTTATCCTGTCCTGTGGAACGTTCACCAAGTAGATATCACACAGGCATTCACAATTTTCACGCGCTGGTGTTCAGTCTACAGGAACGTCAGGGGAACAGATGCACCTCTTTATGGTTGGGGAAAGGGGGCAAGTCGTACGCAGCCCGGTGTTGGGATCAGGTTAGCCTGATAAAAACACCTGTAAGCTGTGACGTAGGATCACAATGATCAGGTTCACTGTTTGACTTTTGTTCATGCGACTCTGGCGCAAGTTCTACTTGCTAAGCGGTCAGCTTGTACTGTGATCAGGATGTATCTATCTGATTGTTAACTCCACAGTTCAAACAGTGAGGTAGTATGTCCACGTTGATCAAACGGTGAGGATACCTGAACGTTAAAGTCGACGGACAGATGAATGCATTGAATACTTTAGGCTTGTTGTTACAAACTACTCGCAATAGATTCCAGCACCGCGACCGTCAATGAGACTACTTTACATATGAATTCGTCTTGCTCGTGTGGATAGCATATTCACTGAGGATGACTTCAATCAACACAGTTAACGACCACGCTGGCCTAAGCAAACCGATTATTAAAAGAAATTGTTATATACTTTAGCTTAACTTCCAAAAGTGGACTTCCGTACGGTTGTTGTAACAGTCTATTTTAGTTCAGTGGCGCAACGGAGTTGCGGAGTAATAACCACAAAATCCAATCAAATTAGGCCACTTAGAGAACACGCGACGATTCAGTTCCACTGTTGCGGTAAGGTTGAATTCTATCCCGACTAAACTGATTTTGTGAAATGAAATTAATCTCAGGGTTATTGTTTGATTCGAAACGCACTACTCCATTCAGTTTGGATTGTACTGATCTGTGTTCGTTACGTAAATTTTCGTGGAATAAGCTGTAGCCTATTCAGGGAGAATCATTGGTCAAGTTTGGTCTAACATTTCATTAAAGACTGATCAGTGAATAACGCGGTTGTATTTCTCTGTTGTATCACGTTTTGCACTGACTGCCTTATATTCTACTGTTCTACACCATGCAAGTGATACTGTGCACAGAACCCTACCAGGTCATAAATCATTTGCAATAACATTTTCGTCTGCTCTATTTGTTTCGGCAAAAGACCGCTTTGATAAGTCCGTCATGTTCAATCCGAGATACACGGTGATGGTAATGGCACGGTCGCTACAGAAACCTATGAGCTGGATTGAGTCACTCGAGCTAACTGTTCACGACAAGACCATTCAAAATTTCATATTTTCTTTTAAACATTTTACAATCATATAAACATTTCTCAACTTATACCATGGAAGGCATCTGATAGATAAAAATGGGAAATGCAGTATTTTTAATGTAAAGAATCTAGATTGCATTAAAAAGGAAAATGTATTTCGTGCTCAAATAGGCACGAAGATATCAATGTTTATGTACAGTCGCTTGTTTAATGTCCTGTATATTCTATGAGTGGATAGTGGAAATCTAAAAACACTTGCTTCAACAATCCACTCTTGTCCAATTTGAAATCAACTGCACAAAAATTGACTCAGCTGCCTCATGAGAACATGACCAGATTGGAAATTCTGGTTGTGACAAGGGTGTGCACTGCTGACTAGGTGTAATAAGAAAGAACCTCAAGTCGAGAGTAGTTCCGCTTGAAAGGAGCTGATTGAAATCCCTATGGGAAGTCGAAAGCGGTGAGGCTGCCCTCTTACCTAATAGTTTGATGATTATTAATGAAATCGTTGTCTTATATTCGAATATGACATAACTAGGCATCCCATACTACTTAAACCTATTGTAGCATTTTTGAGGGTGATTGGAAAAGTTTCACAATCTGTTATTACTTCCGCATTCTTTTGGGCATTTTTATAAGTTAACTAATTTCGTGTGATAATTACACTTTTACTGGTTGTAATAGATTGTTTCAAAAAAAAGTGAATTGGCCAATGACGTCAGTGCTGTTTGTTCTGCTTAACAGTAAAGTGAGCTAACTTTGTATGTTGTCTTTTTCCATCATTCCCTTCTCTTGTGAACATTGGTGTTCACGAACACGCCTCTTATGATTGCTCGCATATGCATTCACGCACGGAACTATCACTGGTCAATTGATGACTACAGTCCTGCCACGGTAATTAGTCTGTCTTTCTGGTCTTCTGTTCGAAAAGCTAATTAGGCTGGCCTGATTCACACTACGGTTATTATTGATTCTATATTAATTACGACGCGATCAAATAGTCTTAAGTTCGCCTGGTTTAACTGCTTTGGTGAGCAGGTTCACTATTATTGTTTGGGCAAGAAATGTGTACG
>LOND01011445.1:3303-13726 GCA_014220965.1 Paragonimus kellicotti
TGCTGGTTTCAGCCGGTCGACAGAAACTACCTCGCGTTCGCCATTGCGGATGCCAAGCAAAATGAGCGGTAAGTTTTCTGACCAGTTGGGGCCGGATGTCGTAGCAAGGATGGCGGCTTTAAGTTGACGGTGGAAACGTTCCACTAGGCCATTGGACGCTGGGTGGTAGGCGGTTGTTCTGAAGTGTTCACAGCCGAGTAAATGTTGCAGGTCACGAAACAGTGTAGATGTGAACTGGGAGCCGCGGTCAGTGGTGATGGAGGCAGGTACACCAAAGGAGGATACCCAAGTTTCCACAAATGTCCGTGCAATGTTTTCAGCCACTTCCACTCTATCTCCCATCTTAGCATCCGCTCCACGGTCAAACTGATCACTGACCGTTTTGTCTGGCCGAACATGCGCAAGGATCTACGTGAATGGGCCAAACACTGTTTGTCTTGTCAACGAAGTAAGGTACACCGCCACACCATCACCACGCCTGGCACTTTTAGTGTACCGGACGCCCGTTTCAAACACGTTCACGTTGACATAGTTGGTCCACTTCCACCTTCGAACGGCTTTACGCACTTGTTGACCTGCATTGACCGTTTCACACGCTGGCCGCAAGCAACGCCCATACGCGACATCTCAGCCGAAAACATTGCACGGACATTTGTGGAAACTTGGGTATCCTCCTTTGGTGTACCTGCCTCCATCACCACTGACCGCGGTTCCCAGTTCACATCTACACTGTTTCGTGACCTGCAACACTTACTCGGCTGTGAACACTTCAGAACAACCGCCTACCACCCAGCGTCCAATGGCCTAGTGGAACGTTTCCACCGTCAACTTAAAGCCGCCATCCTTGCTACGACATCCGGCCCCAACTGGTCAGAAAACTTACCGCTCATTTTGCTTGGCATCCGCAACACCATCAAAGAGGACATCGGCTGCACCCCAGCTGAACTTGTCTACGGTAGCACCTTACGTCTGCCAGGTGAAATGTTTACAGACTCTAGGACCGCTGGCGAGATAGACCCAACATCGTACGTTACCCGTCTGAAACTGCACATGCACAAGTTGAAGCCCATTCCGACGAGGATCACACCGAGGCAGAGTCAAGTACACGAAGACCTGCGTACTTGCCCCTTCGTGTTTATCAGAGCCGACTCTCAAAAGAAGTCCCTACAGCCTCCCTATGACGGTCCGTTTAGAGTGCTTGAACGCAAAGACAAGTACTTCATTATCAACCGTAACGGCACTCGCGATTCAGTAAGCGTCGACCGCTTAAAAGTGGCCTATGTGGACCCTTCAGACTTGCCTCTACCTCCTCCTCCTGACGTGACTAACCCCCCGTCCCATCCACCTCTTCCTAACACATCCATTCCACAAAACTCCCAAACAGTTTCGGACTCCACCGCTCCTCCTGACGATATACAATTCTTTCACCCCATTCCACCACAGACACGCTCCGGACGATCGCACAAACCTCCTGTTCGTTTTGCAGACTATGCAGAATAATGTCACATTCTTTTCGAGCGTTTCATACCCTAATTAACGCTCTAGGGGGGAGTTCTGTAGCGTTTTGTAAAGCATTTTGTACTTTATAATTTTCGTTGTTCTTCACACTTTTCGCCTTTCTCAATTTCACATCTACACTCGATGTTTAAATCATGTGAATCGACTGAATCAATTATCACAAATAAAATTTCATCTCCAAGGTCGCGAGCCCTGCGTTCTCTCTGCGTTCAGCGTCACTTGTGTACAGAATTTGGGAGAGTTAAAGGTTAACGGAATCCACCGTCTATTTCAGCACATCTCCGTGTTTACCTGTTTTCAAATTATCGTTGTGACAACGTCAAATTCCTTTGGGAGCAGCACGGCAGATTGTGCCCATTGGATATCTCATTCGGTGTAGTGGAACCCTAAACCAACGCACCTTCACGAACTACTGTGAGTCTGTCTCTTCTGTTTTCATTACATTTTTGCTTTGTTTTCGTGTTCAAGCTTTACATAGTGTTTAGATCCACTACACTTATTTAACTGCTGCTGATGATGCCTATAACTGTTAAATTGGCCTACAACTATGTGTCTGTTTTTACCACTATCCAGATCATGCATACTTGATGTCTGTAGATGTTACACCGAGGATTCTTTATCCAGCAAACAAATATATTTCTAATGTGCAAAAGGCGAGTATAGTTTCACCATTCACAATTGGGACATCCCATCTAGGCATGTTCCATATATGTGGAGCCATGCCTCAAAAATATGCACCTCTTGTTTATTTAAGTATGCCATTTTTGATAGAAGATTTATGAAAGTAAAACAGAACAGAGAGTTTCGCGGACCATCAACGAGTTACAGTAGAACCTTGAAATAGTTTGCCTTTCCTTCATCAAGCAGCATGAAGAAATTGTTTCTAACTTTACAGAAGTTGTGAGTGTATTTTTGTGCGCCAAATACCACCTCGACAGTTCTTCAGCATTATAAATGGGACGTTAGTCAGTTAGAGACCACGTTCCCTGTCAACCGCAATAGTTTATATGAGATTAGATGATGGTACAACTAGGTTTTTTCGGCTGGTGATACGTAGCTCACAGGTTTCTGGCTGGCTTCTGTTGATTCGGAAATTCGAGCAAGGATAAGTTCGGTTACAAAGACTTACTAACTGAAAATGTGGTCATTGCCCATGAGAATTAGGACGGGCAATTAATTGTCATTGCAACGCGAAGGTTAGATTGTGTTTCTAGTGCAAGTGATGCAAGTGGACCATTACAAACTGTCTCCATATGGTTCGTATTGCTTATCACAAAGCCCATACTTGATGAGCGTAAAACGTCTTCAGCTATGTGCCACAGGCGTGCAATTCAGCTACAATCAATAGTTGCAATATTTTTGACCAGTGCAGGAAAAGATCGATAGGTTTATTGCGTTCACTGCGTTAATGATTGACAAATGAGACCGATAACATGACAGGGTGCCTGATAACTATCACATGTTTTCAGTAGATAGTCTACGTCTCAATCGACCTCTCGCTACCAGTAACATCCTAAAACTAGCTACTTCGAGATAGGCTTCATGAAGCTTGCTGAGAATTTGGGGGTGCGATTTAGACATACGATGCAACTGACAGCTTCAAAATGCAGCCATCAGGTAAACTCGCCTCACACTGACGGGATATGAGGACATAGGCGTTAATTCAACAGGTCGTCCAACCAGTTCATTGAGAAGAGTGAACACTCAGTAACGGATAATAGCACTAATTAATGGCGTCGTATCTGTGTTGCAGTAAGTGGTCATAACCAAATCAAATCAAACAAGGGTAGCTGTTGTACACGCTTCATTGTTGTCAGTGTCCCACGCTCTGGCTTGGACGTAGGCTGTGTTTTGACTGCTCGAGTTTTTATCGGCCAACGGCGCAGTCACCCATGCATCTGGGAATGACGTTGCCTCTTGTAAATGTCCGAATATACCTTTACATTTTCTGAGTCACGCTTTCTCTCTGGCCTTGGTATTATCTGCACGCGTTTAGACTGATTGAGTCCGAGCAGTAACACAACAATAACTATTGACATATTATGGAGTTTTATAGTAGCACTGGATGTACTGTTATAATTACTTTCCATTAACCACTTTATACAGAATATCATTGAGATCTGGACCTTCTGTTGATCATGAAAAGAGCTGATATATTAGACTCGTAGACTGTCTGATTGGCTCTGAGGCAGGATCACTCAATGCGGATTTCACGGTAACAATTTTTAAAACAAGAGTTGGGTATGTATGATTTACACCTAAGGCAGCTGACCGAATTAGATAAACTTCTCGTAATCAGATTTATAAAAGCCTGAAACATTTGTTCGCGTAATGTTTGGAAGGCTTTCGTAGACATATATTATACCGTTGATATCAGAAACAACTGCTCATTTAGAAGGTGGATTACGAGTGTAACTACACAGGAAGATGCGTTTGGTCGTTTCTCTAGTGGAGTGTTTGTTAAGTCCTGGTGATTTTTTTAAAGGATCTCTGCTGTAATCATACGTTCCCATGTCCCTATTCCGCGTACGTCTTTCTACAGTCATAGGTCTTAATGAAAATCGACTCAACGTTCGTCCATTCACTACTTGCAGTAGATGAATATTTTACCCAGAGTTAGCACACAATATTTTCCATCTTGCCATTTGGCACACTCATGTCTTATGATACACTATTTAATTGCGGTATCCTTTACACACTATCAACTGCTCAACTTTCTAACTGCTGTCCAATGTGTGGCAGACGTTAGTCCATAACTGGTTCCAAGATTGCTGGCCTCACGACCCGTCTGGACATTGGCTAAAACTGTGACCGAGCACACTGGATAATCTGGCCTATCGACGTGAATGTTGTACCTTTCCTGTTTAGTCACCCCTGAAGCAAAGAACGAAAGCTGTCTTGCATGAGTCATCTTGCTCTCATGTTCTGCGCTTGTGTCAGCAAAATTGTTGACTCTTCTTTTATATGAGGTCCTATCTTTCTCTTTCGCTTCTTTTGTCTCTCTTTACTTAATTATTACTCTGTGGACCATTACCAGGACCAACAGAAGCCCGAACCCTAGTAACCAGTGTTAAGGCTTGAAGCTTAAATTGATGATGATGATGATGATGATGGTTAAGGTGTTTCGCGGCCTATTTCTACAACTGTACGTTGCTAACTGTGATGAAGTGCAGCCAATCGTGTACGCCATATCTGCATTGACCAATCAGGTTGTTTGACATTGACCTATATATACAGTGTCCATAACAGACTAGATGAGACTTTGTGTGGTGTAGTGAATACACATCTTGCTATGAACCCGACTTGCTTCTACACTCATAGCGTGCAGACTGGATGTCGCCTGTGAGTTTGAGACTGACATGACTCAATCAAATCCACAAACCGTGGACTGACTAAACCAAAGTGCCGCTTGTCTTTTGAATGGGAATCTTACACAGATTGACATCTGCTTTACTGATGCGAGGGCATCCAGTTTCACTTCCACTCTAGCAGAATTACATCACATCACAAGATTTGACCTATTTTAGGCCTAATTTATTAATTCTTTTGCTTGCATGTGATTCGTGTATTGTTGGAATGCCATGAAATCTGCATTGAAAGTGTGTGCTTTTCCTCGGTGGCTGCATATTCGACACAATGATAAATATTTCCTTAAAATAGACCTCATTAGGTGATTTCTCCCTATCTGTCTTCCAGTACTAACTAATGAAAACTATGGCACCGTACATCTATGCACTTTGACTCCTCATATCTCACAAATTCCTTACCTTACACGTTAAAGGCAAGTATTTCACTTTCCAACAGTTGGTTTGCATTTGGACTAAAAACTCAGATCAGTCAACTGTTGGTGTTGTTTTGGTACGTTTCACAATTTAACTCGGGTTATCGAAGTTTGGAGTAAACTTCTCACGCCACACACTCTGTCACAGTCTACTCACAGTGCGCTGAGAGCGATCATTTGTGTTTACCACCACCCCCCTACATCCTTTAGCGATTGTTTGGTCTAGCCTCTCTTAGAAATAGTTTACTCATCGAATTTAACCACTTCCTGATATTACAAGTTGATCTCGCCACATTTTCAGTACATACGTAACGGCTCAATGCCATGGACCAAACATGATAATTCAGTCACATTCATTTATTGGCCTCAGATCCGATCAGCAGACTCCGTATTTTAAGTGAACCATCAACCCACACATCCTACTGCCAACGGCCACATCGACATTTGCAAACAACACGAACTAACAGATGATCTGGCGGTCCCAAACCAACCTCACACACATTCCTTTCTGAGCAATTCTCACCTTCACTCAATCGACCGACCTCGGGCCCGTTCGTGACACCACTGTGATTATCAGTGTCAAGTACACAAAGACGCGCGCATTCACTGACCAATCCTCATGTGCGTTAACTTACAAGCATGTGATGTCCAGACATGCAAATGACTAAGCTCTCAGACGCGTGACACAATTTCGAACGTGGCGCGTAGGAAGCGGAACACTTCAGCTACACGTCAAAAGCAACCGGCAAGGAAATGTATGCTACACCACAACCCTACAGGTTCACATCACATCAATGCGATCTTGACCTCTCAATATTCGTGTCACACTCGCGTCGTGTACACCTGGATACTGCTATAAATATTTTTACCACTATGCACACACGTTACTAATCGCGTCACGCGGTAAGACATGTTGATACGAAGGGCGCTTACGCGCACGCCAAACTGACCATGACATATCCATTGACTGCGTAACGAACACACGCTACTATACATGTCCAGTGAAGAATTTACAGGCGCTTGGCACTTCAGAATACGAGGAATCACATATTAGAGAAATGGAGAATTAAGATTCTTTCATGTGAGTATCCACCGTCACATTTCCTTATAATCCCAAAAAAGATGAAGTTAGCCAGATGTTGAATAAATCGGATGACTAACTGACAGCCTGTTGGTGGCCATATCTAAATTTTCACTTAAATGTTACATTACTGACAATATGAAAGTAGATACTGGTGAAGTAAGTCCGCAACCTAAGTATGAGGCTTCCGGTAGCAGTTCATTTCATCTACACAAGTTCATATTGTAACTAACAGACTCTATGAAGCTGTCCATCAGAGGATAAAAGAATTAGTTCATGTCAATGATACGTTCTATGCACTTGGAGAAAGTGAATTTCTATCTGTTTACATACTCACTTTCAGTAAACAACAAACAACTAAGTGGGCTCGAATCGTTTAACCATGGCAATCAAGAACCGTATGGACAAAATGATCAACTGTCACAAATGGTATCAACTGATGAAAATCACTAATCCAATTTTGTGGTTAATTCACAAGGGCCTAGCATCCGTAGAATCCGAGCCAAGTAAGGCATGACAGAAGAATGGTAGGGCTTGGCGAGTGTAAATACGTACTTGCATTTGGATACAGTGGGATATAGAAATGTATTTGAAACAATCCGAATAAACAGAATGATTTGTACACACAAATCAGAAGAAAGGAAACTGAAGTATGCTGTCATTTCCTGCAACTTCATCAGCATTAACCACAAGAATGCATTGTGTGATATACAACAAACTGACGGAGTCGTATTAAAAGCAAAGCAACCTTTTCCCGTAACAAATTTGAACAGAGAAGTCAGAAACAGTTTTTTGCACAATGTATCTCTCGAGCACATTTCGCTGCATCTCATCAGGTACATACTGCAGTCTGTGGGTTTATATAACAAAGTTCAGTGGACATTGTGAAAGCTAAACAACAAAATCAGTAACACACATCAATGCACATCAGTTACCAGGGCAATCTGGTACTGATGAACAAAACATTCCGTACACAGAGGGGTAGACGCCACGTGTTAATTGCTTCCGCCTCTGCGAACCGAAGAAGTTTTCGATCTTTTGTGTAACATATCCCAAACACCTCTTCCGGGTTAAATTGAGGTCGACCTGTCGATAAGCGTTGAGCTAACAACGGTGTCAGTTCCTTGTGACTCGTCATATTCTGACCTGAGTCCGGCATTGTGATATCCATGAACGTTCTGGGGACACGAACTGGAAAGTTTTCGTCGGCCCGAATATGTGAACTGTCGCTCCGTCCTGCCTATGTAAGTGGCCCGGCACTCACACGAGAATTCATAGATGATGTAAGATTTGGCGTTGAGCGGTAGCGGTGTTTTCAGAGGTGGTGTTGGGATTCGGGTGGTGGTGAACAGCATGACCAGTTGGGCTGCATAGAACGTGCGTCCCATAGCCGCCGTGAGACGGGTTTTCAACAGAGTGGCAATGTCATCACCCTTGTATGGCAAACGGAGGTAGACATTTAGTTTGGGAGCTGTTGAACACATCGCGGCAGCCGGCTTTTGTTTGCTGAATTTCTCAACAAATGCCGATGGATAGCCATTTTCTTTGAGCGTGGTTCTCAACAATGACATCTCTTTGGCTGGTGTTTCTACCAAACATATTCATATTGTACGACAGAACAGAGTTCTCTCTAGACCACGCTTGTATTGGATCGGCACAAAATTGAAAGTTCAAGTATTGACCAGTCCATGTGTGATTCTGGTAGACGGACAAACATTGGAGCGGTGTTCCGGGCGCTTCTTGAGAATATCAAAAAATACCAGAGTTTCATCCTGCTCATGCTCAATGTTAGAGCTAAATTTCGAATTCAGCTTGTTCACTGAGTCGAGTGTACTTGCTGCCATCTCCTTGGTACCGATAAAAAGCAGGATACAGTCGACATAACATCGGTAGAAATAAGCCCGATTGATGACAGGATCTGCCTTCTGCTCTAAGTGGACAACAAAAATATTGCCTAACAACGCACAGAATGGACTGCCTATGGCAACATCACCGACATAGATATAGTCGGTTCTCTGAAAGCAGAACATTACGTAACATAAGGCGTTCTCACTCAGATGTAGACAATCGTATATTCAATTGTTCGGAATGAATATACAGAGAAGTTATATCACAATGTAGACTGCGTGTTGCTGTATAAACCCGCAGGCTGCCGCCAGAACATGCGAAGATGCACCGAAATGCGTCCGAGAAATAAGTGCAAAAATTGGAACCTCACAATCCTTGAATCGTACAAAATAAGAACAACAGAAAGAACCAAGGTGCTGTGACCACAAAAGAGGCTCGACCGGCAAAGTTGTGTTGCAATAAATCCTGTACAGCTTAAAACATAGCACAACGAACGCGTACACTCATTTGCATGACTGACGTGAATCCACACATATTGAGCAGCAGTATATTGTTATTCGCCATGGTGACACGCCACCATAGTGTGTTCACACTGTTCCAATAGTTGCTTCTGGTTCACCTGGTCTTCCTGGTGTTGAGACCTATCTTTAAGTTCCCCAGTGTACGAAATATACTGCACACAAAAGAAACTGCTTGTTATACACTCCTCGTTCTTCTGAGCTCCCTTGGCTCCACTGCATCTGCTAACGAATTCTCTCTCACAATGATCTTATTCTGGTTCGCTGTGACAGCATATCGTGCCAATTTGCTAACCTACTGCCATGCACTAACTTCCTCTCACCGTCCCTATCAATCATGCACAGTTGACCGCGTTTGGAAATTATCAAATACGGATCTCTCCACTTAGGCAGAAGTTTCCGTGAGTCTGGGCCGCTGACACCTGTGCCCCGATTATCTCGATATCTCACCCCTTTCTACTGGAACCATTGACAGTGACTAAGCTTTGTCCAACCTGTAGCACCACACCTCTGCGTGGTTAAGGTCATATGTCTGGACCAACTTACTGTGGCATGTGACCAGATTGTTACGCCCACACATACACCGCTGAACGACCCTTACACGCATGCGTCCGCAGTGACTTCGAACAACTCACAGTTTGCCAACACCACTGCAGTCAATGTGACGTGCACACACATACACGCACATGGTTGGCGGCATCCGAAACGGATTAGCCTGTCACAGTGACCGAAGCCAGAGGACGCCTGCGCTTCAAACCATCACCCCAAGTGGCTTGCGCTGCACCACTTGTGGTTCCACTCACACACCACGTATCCGGTGTAAACCCGAAGGAATAAGACCAGCCAATAATAAGATAGAACAATATAAGTGGTCCAGCCGGCAATGCTGGTTAGCCAATTGAATGGCTAGCAGGAAAAGGAAACCCTTATCTCTCGGAAAATAAACAGAGAGACTACAATGACAAGATCTAAACTGAGAAGAAAGATATGTAAAATGTAATACAAGAAGCATTTCAGTATACGAGTGAATGTTAGTGCATTCTAGAGAGGATGAAGATAAGAAACAAGATTCAATGACTACGGAAAAATAGGCAAACCATTTCACTCAATACAATACACAACAATAAGAGTGAAGATAACAATGGGTAGAAGACCGCAGACACCCAGGTTTCTGAAAGGAGAAGCGGATTAGTAGCCAAACGACCATATTCTTGGTCGATGCAATCAGTAACAGAGATGCTGACAGATATACTGTCATGACCTACCTCAGCCTATCGTACTCGTCGTCTCTTCGCCGACGGTGCACTATGAGTACGCTGGTGACCTACTAATCCGAGGCGGCCAGCGCATTCACGGCCGCACACATCGCAACCACCATAGTCATGTCACCACGACCTATGGCACCGATGGTTCCTTTGCGTACCGCGCGCTTCCGTTCTCGGCCGCGTAATAACTCCTCGTTGAACTCGCGGACGTTCGTCCGAATCGTATTCTTCCAGACCGTCCGGTTCAACGCTAAGTCTTCCCAACATCTGAAATCAATTTTACAATGTGGGAGACTTACCTGCACAGCATCCTAGTATCTCCGCTTTTAACCACCAGGATTTCGCTTACCTGATCTCGGTTGTCCATACAGAAGCTGCTTCGGAATACGGTCATCGCTCATCCGACGGACGT
>LOND01011490.1:0-12546 GCA_014220965.1 Paragonimus kellicotti
CATGTGAACATCTGTTTCGTGTTGATGAACACACGGAACTGCACCTTACGTAGGTCAAAGGTGATGATTTCAAGATATCGCTTACAGATGCGTCACTTTGGAAAATTGCCAATATGTGACATTTTGCACAGTGTGGTTCAACAATAGTCTGTGTTTTTTTTTACAAAGTCTTGATTGATGATAAATCATGGTTGAAAATTTGCTTACAACAGGTCAGCGTGTTTGTCACATTTTAATCTAGAATTCGGATGAACCTGACTGGCGCCTTCTCTTGTGTACAGACTGATCGATTTGTTGGTCAACATTCATACTTTAGATGCGAGAACGTTCATCTTGAGCCAAGGCATGTTTTTTTTTCGAAACGGAGTGCTTTGAATGCTACGTGATTTGGAAAACATATTTAAGATGTCCTCAAGTACCACGTTGTCTTATACGAATGTAAAGTATTTGGCTGTACCAAACAGAATAGCGAGAGTTGTTAAAACGTGAACCAGGTGAAAATTTGAGGTCACTGTATAATTGATAATATTCGTGGTCATGCGGCATACTTCCTCAAAATGATGATAATTACGCTTTGCTATTCAGTAAACTTTAGATTAACTGAAATGGTGATTCAGGTGAACACAGGTAATAATGACATAGAAGTCAAAACGCTCGGAAACCAGACTGTACGGAGCCATTTGAGAATAACTATAGAGAATAATGTGTTATTCCGTCACCGAAGACGATAAAATTTATCGAACAACCTTTGTTTAGAAATATGACATTTATTCACGTTTCTGTAGAAGATTCAAGAAAACCACGAATACGGAGATCATCATTTACCATTTTCCAAATAATACAGATGGGATAACACAGAAACCAGCATTAGTTTGGAAAATATATAAAGGAGATTCAAAGTTTTGTAACAAACACGCAATCGTGTTTTTTATCAGCCAGTCATAAAGTCTTCGTTCTATAATTATTCCACTGGTCAAAAGTTCTATTGAGCTGTTGCTAATGTGACTGAGTTAGGCCACATTCACCCAGTGTAGTTTAGAAACCGGAAAGCAGCATTATCTTCGTATCCTATTTTCCCAAGCAGAAACAAAAGTTCGGTAACATTTTTGCTCCCATCTACTTAGCTCATCATTAGATGCGTGTCCCATGGACCAGGTAGTTTAATAAGAAACTGAGAAGGTCAACCTCTTCACAAAATTGGTTGTTTCATGCAGCCAACGAATTTTATACGAAAGAGGAATAATACAGGTCCAAAATTAGTGGAGGACAACCATAGAAAGATTTACGGTTGTTCAACACTGTAATTTAGCGTAATTATGTGTAAAGCGTCAGTCGCATTTGCTTGATCAACACGACCTTGTGAGACTATGAATGTTCGTCCCAAATTTTATTTGACAATGACGTTTTTAATTTCTAACTGTTCATTTGGTCTTCTGACCAAGACCCACTTGTCTACAGTGGCCTGAAGCTCCGCAGGAGACCACAGCAATCGTGACACTGACGGTACAGTCTCTACACAACCAAGCATGCACTGGAGCGTGGCTTATCGAAGAGTGCGTATGTTTCATGCAATGCTGAGCAGTCGAGACTTATTATCGCTTTCAGTCAGCTAATGAGTTGAAAATCCAGTATGCTTACCTTTAGCCACAACGGTATCGTTAATCAAGACGTAGCTGTCATGGCCTTTTCCAATAAATTTAAGGTTTGTTGGTTGAAATTATCAGTGATTAACGAGAATTTTTTTTCCAGATTTGAACACCACCCACACTTGATTGCAGCCTCTCATTCAGATAAGCCTTTGCTAGCCCACTTGAAGGAAGCACTAGACCCGAATTCCTCTCTCATTAGAGCCTTAGTAGTGCATATCTTTGTCGTATCGAGTTGCACTTTGGCTCTCGTGTTTGTGAGCTAGCAGTCAATCACGACGGCAGCAACACAACTAAGCATGACGATATCAAATCCAAACGCTTAACCACAGCCTTGTATGAATAGTGTTCAGCTTGCCCGATCATTTCGAAAGAGAATGAACAGAATCACTCTGTTCTATCCAATCGATAACCCCGTGATCAGGACTTCTCAGTTAGGTTGAAGTTACTGTCTTCATTGAACCAACTGAGCATGGTCCTAATCAGTATTGAAAGTTCGGAGATTGAGGTTATTTCAAAATTGAACAACACCCACCCTTGATCGCAGGCTTCACCTTTGATTGACTGAACATACCACTAGGATAGCTGTGGGTCAGTATATTTCTGACCCTGTCGGATTTGCAAAAATGTCAGTCAGTTTCAAAGTACGCATAACATAGATTGAACATGATCCAAAATTTTGACATGTTTTACATTCAAATAAACCTTCTTACCATAATTCTCCAGAAATGCACCTGGAAAGGAAAGATGCTATCAAATTTCATTGATGTTCAGTTTAAACCGGCCGAAGATATGACTACTCGTCCAAAACACATGAATTATCTTTGATAAACTGGCAGTGACTCCGAGTGTTATTGATCTGTCGTGTTTGGAAATGGAGAATACGAGGTACTGTGAACGTGGACAATCTAACTTCTAACAAATTTTGAAAAACCTTGTGATATGCATGTGTTTGATAAACTACCAGTAGAATAAAAATGATTTCAAACGGTTGGATTTCAAATATTTGCCATAAAAATTTAATGTTCACAACAAATGTGAAGCATTTAACAGTGATGTGAAAAAGGAATGGTTTGCTGTTAGATGGTTGAAGATCTATGGTTAGATGTTTTTGCTTACAGATAATTATAAAGCAAACCGGACTGTATTCTTTTCTAACAGGTATACACAACTGAAGGCTTGCTGTCCACTTAAATTAAATTTAAATTTCAGACAACCTTAAGAAAGCACCCTTTGGGTGTATGCAGCCGATCTCCAAACCGTACTTGGAGATAGATGACGACCTCACAGCAATCAACATTTACTAAAGCACAGAGGAACAAGAAGTTAACCATACATCATACTAAAGTGTGCATTGGTGTGTTAGTGTCTGCGCAGACCTCAAGATTAATCGAATCTAGTTGCTAAATGTGAAACCTAGAAAATTGCACTTCATCGACAGTTGTTCGACTTATTACAAAAACTGCCATACACATTTCACCCTCTTGCCGACTTTGAATCCCATGGACATCTTGTCATGTAGTTTTAGGATAAAGCAAGTGGCCATTGACTGAACGCTAGGAGTCACGCTGCGTTGTGTTGATGACGGGTGAAACGAATGTTCCAGTTCTCGAACTGGGTTATTCTATGCTCCAAAATATTGGGTGAAACTGAAGACGCCTCTTATAATAATCAGGTATTTTTGAGTTCAAAGCGAAATAATCGTGCATTCAAAACGAGCGTAAATATTATGCTGTTCGTCTTTCAGGGAAGCAAGTTCGAAAAATGCAATGCTGAAAAATATTATCATTGGTTAGCGGCTTCCCTTGAAATTCAAATCACTGATCCTAGTCTCCAATGCTATTAGATATAAAGTCATGTTTTGAACTGTACGGTAGTACAACGAGTTCATGCAGTGATTTCACATGTACTAATTGCCCTAAACATGTGCAGTTGTTTTTTTCATGAAGAGAATCTGGAACCAATAGAGCTTCTCTTATTTGTTTGTTTAGAAGTGTAAAATGTGCAAATTGTTTACACAATATGAACGAAAGATAACTGATACACACGAACTGAGTTAAAGTCAAATCATGTTCCCCCTACTAACTTGTTATCAGCTTTTTGTGGCATATTGTTCAGCCCGGTTTTGAACTCGTAAGTTGTTGATAAATTGTGAGCATTCGGTTATAAAAATTGTTGATGAATTATGGCTTTTGTCCAGAGGCTTCTACGGACTAGGTAAACTTCAGTGTCTAGGTGGAAATTAGTTAAAACAAGCAAGATCTTACTCGACACATGACTCTGATGTTAGCAAGCTGTGAACCTTGAGCACACAGACAAATGTCAACAATGTGTTTCGGGTATATTTGTCAGTAAACCGGGGTTGCGCGTGCAATCCGAAGTCGTTGGTCATTTGGCAGACGCAAGTGAAGAAACCGACCAGGTAAATTCTAACCTAACTGGAGAACTTGAAAGCATACAAGAGCATTTGGCTGCCTTGACCGTCTATGTCACGAATATCAAAGCCAGTGTGAATAGAACCGACAGTTTTGAGCTATTGCGTTTAGACCTTTTGGTTTTGAACCGACCCAAGTGTTTCGTACCGAGGAATAAACTGAACGAACGCTCAAAGAAGCAAGTTATCTTTATCACCTCCGCCTGTCCAAAATTATGGACCCCGCAACCAATTTTTTACATTGGTTATTACGGTTTCAATTTGCACGTCACATCCACATACCTTGTTTTGTCCGTACCCGTAACCGTAATTGTGTAATAGATTCGGTCTCCGTACTAGTTACCTGTGACCTGCGTTAATATAATGATTCATCTATTACCTGTCAAAAATAGTACGAAAGCTGTAACCAGTTCATCTGGTCTGGACAAAATTCCTCCAGAAGTGAAACACTGTTAATAATTATGGTTATCCGATGCCCATAAGCTGCAAAATTTTAACGTGAACAGTTTTACAATACCACCAATATCTGATTACTTTCAGTAACAAAATTAACTTTATATTTATGTTTGTGAGCGGTTTTACAATTATCAGAACAACAGTTTTTTCACGAAAACAAACTACATCGCACTTACAGAAATGAATGTACTAAGCCTTCATGTTTGGACAACAGACAGAGAGAACCAAACATAATTGGAAAGTACTAAGACAGTAATTATTACCTGCTCAATCGAAGTGACAAATCTTCAATTGTTTACGATGTTTTACTGAGACATATTTGTTTTAGTCACGCGGTGGATTATAGTTCAATTCTTAGGTTGGACAAGACTGTGATGAGCTCTAACAAAACAATATTCCAAGCTGACAAAGCTTTCAAAGGATATTAACCGCGAAACTCCATGTGAGTTTGAAAACAATCACCAAATGTATGTGGTGTTTTGCTATACAGTTCACCATAATTATATAAAACCTATTCATGGTGCTTTATGATGCTCATTCTCAGACTGATACCCCATAGCCGGTTTCCTTTTGTTCGGACATATCAGGTGAAGATAGTGTGAACTGAAAAGCAAATCGACAACGCTTGGCGTTATTAGTCGAGTTTGTTATCGGCAGGAATACGAGTTCCACGAGTATCGCTTGTAACAGGGAAATTTTACGTAAGTGACTCGTATCGCGAAGGGTAGCCTGTACGACTCCTGGTTACGATTATCTCTATCTGATGAGTCCAAACAAGAACGAAGCCGGTTGACGGGTGGGCATCAATGAACATTGTTAACACTACTACGAGCCCTTGTGGTCATGGCTAGTATAAATTAGTTGTTCGAGGTGGACTTCGTCCATTTGCACTAACCACTCAATTATATATAAAACCTAGTACTGTTCGTTGTTTTCAATAAGGCGAAACAATAATTATCGCAAAAACTACATATAACAAAATTATTCTATCATTCACTTTTCTTCCACAACTGAATGAGAGGTGATGTACACTGAAACACACAAGTCAGTATGCTAATTTACACTCGGAAGGCATGCCCGTCCGTCGATTCTTTTTGGTTTTAGACAACAGCACAAACAACCTATACACCCTCTTGTAGTCGACAACCATCTCACGTTTCTGACACACGAGTTGTCCATCATCTTTGTCCAATGTCAAAAACTATTATTTCATTGCCAGCAGTCAAACACATCAGCAGAACCTGATAGAATTCTCATACCCCAAGCTAACGTTGAGAAACAGAAAAGAAACCACACGAAACAGTTCTCAGTTGGTTCGTGTATAATTAACCCAGACATTGTTTAAGCGATGCACAAAAATTTGAGATGATAATGATATACTCGTTGGGTGTGCCAACTACGAAAAACTGCAAAAACAAAACATCATTTATAAAATGCACGTAACGAAACAAACTGTAAGCTGTATGGTAGAACTAGAACAAAAAATTTGTAACACGCAAACCGATTAGTCCAAATGAAAGGCATTGAGTCGATTCAGGATTTTGGTGTGATCTTTAAAAGAGATTAAAAACATTTTTGATATTGAATCTATGCTCAGACAAAAAGTGGTTCTGTGTATTTAAACTACAGTGCGTTGTTATTTAGTATGTTGCCCAATTGTAACGCAGTACTTGAACGGGCGTATTTTAGAACGTCAAGTCCTATATACCGATGTGTTTGTAAAGGTGTAGTGGTGCACATAGTCTCAGCACTTCGTTAATAAACTTTACTGGATTATGTTTGGTAACAAAATTCGTTTTGTGAGCAGACTGAACGTTTTTTCCTACTAACTTGAAGCGTTTTCCCTACAGAGGTTTAACACCTCTCAATGACAGTTAATTTCGTTAACAGTCTCGTGTTACTGTGTGTCGATTGAAAAAAAGTTATCTGCTCAGATTTTAGATATCAATCAGTTTCACGGGATGACACCGATCGATTTCATTAAGAAGTTCCTTTTTGTCTAACTGACCCGATGGCTGGCTGTTGGTCGATAGGAGTCGGTTGGATCAAGTTTGATTAGGCAATCAGAGCTAACGGGCTAAGAATAAATATTCATCAAACACACACACACACACCGCATGCCACTAGGTTATTGAAGGAAACATCACTTTTAGCTCACAATTACAATTGAAGAAAATTAATCTCTTTTGGTATAATTTGTTAAGTACTTAATCAGCTTTGATCAAGGCCAGACAAGACTATTATCAACTCATAACATGGACTGGATGTTCGTATGGAATTACTTTCGTATTGATTCTGCCGTAACAACTTAAGTTGACGACCGATCTTTCCGTCAAATTTATTGATTTGCAAGTATTTAACACAGATTCCAGATGAAAAAAAAAACATTTTTAGGGTACTTAAACTGCTACCGTTAGCGCTAATGTTGACATCGTTTGGCTATATAAGATAAGGTATAAACGGTTCTGTTTAGAAATAGGTATGCAACAAAACCCCTATATTGCCACTCGCAAAACACTCAGTAATTACCAAACTACTAAACACTGGTCAAATATGATAAACTACCGCTTCAATGAATTTAAGAATGGTTCAACCTAACGAACACGCCTGACGAGCACATGAACAACAACAATGGTGCGAAACGCACGCCATCTGATTCAGGAATGAGAACTAGATTGCCAGTTATAAACAGGTCAAGTACGACTTGAGTAATGAAAAAGTATTTGTTTTAATCAACATATGCAGAAAACAACACATCCGACACAACGACATCTCCTCATGAATATTCAAATCACTGAAATATTTCTGATAGGAGAACGATACACAGTTGACCAGCAAATTTGCGTCAACCAATAACTAATACACACTGGAAAGTTGTGTGATCGAGGAACCGATCCTATCAAATTCATTTCTAATGTCTGGTTCTTCACGCGAACCTCCTCATGACTGAAGTAGAACTCACATTGTGCGAAAGCCTGTCGAGGCCGCTGTTGTACAGATGCCACGTAGCTGACATTCTAGCCATTTTTGAGAGCGCAAGTGATTCAAATATGCTATTGTTGAAACTGAGTCAAGCTAATCGAAACTTAAGGCCGACGAGAGTGAACGAAGTGAATGACTGGACAGTATATGCATTTCAAAAGCTTCTGTGCTGTGCAGTATAAGAGAAATCTAACCAGGACGCTTTTCCACAAAGCACGGAGGATTTGCACAGAAGACAATCTACAGCCAGATTTAAGTCGACTGACAGACACTCTGGAGGTTAACGGAATACCACGTGCAATTTATTAGGATGTACAGCAATGTCATTATCCCAACAGTAGAATTGACGGTAGAACCGAAGAGGGTAGTGTATTTAGAACCCCCGTTTGTAGGGGACAGCTAGTCACTAGTGATAAGGAAGCATCTAACAACCGCTGTATCCAGGACCAATAAGGCTGCGAATCGGTATGTAGTAAAGCGAACAGGAACTCTACCAGTCTCCTCGGCTGCGAACAAACAATACACGACTGTCACATCCCACTGTTTATACCGACATTCGTGTAACTATATTATGAGCCACATAGGGAGGACAAACCGACAACTAGCTGTTCGTATCAAGGAGCATGTTCCCAAATGGTTGGAAACTCAGCTAGAAACGTCAGACGCCTATATATAGGTGCCGACGGACAGCACTTATCATCACGAGTCACAAGGCTCACAATCCAAACAGGACACGGAGTCAAAGTTTCTCACATATTCTGGATGATTTTCCGGGGCATTTGGAAATCCATACTCCAGTTTGTTGAAGTTTTGGCTACCAAACGTCACAGTTCCCTGTGTGTGTTCAGTGACAAGTTTTGTTGATGTCATGGCTACCCTGGTGGTCGACATTTCGACAATTTTGATTTTTGTTTTTGTGTCGCTGTCTTAATCCTTAACCGTGATATCCACTTAGTGGATATTTGATCGGCTTACAATACATACCAATTGACTGTTGTTGGTCGAAACGGTAGTCTCTTGGTTTTGCCGCAAGTAAGCACACAATGATTATTATAAATTGGAACTTCTGTTAATGAAAGCCAAACTCAGGTTCCTAGTCAGCTCAGTGAGTCAATTGACTTATGGTTAATTCGCCAATGGAAGAGGTCACAAAGTACATTAAAAATACAGCAGGTGGCGGACTCTACGCAAAGTTAATCTATCTTTTGCTAGATCCTCAACGACCAGGGACGTACCCGTAGTTACAACGGTAAGTATGGACGATTAGTCATAGACTACGTTAGTTAATTGCGTCGGCATAGCGGGGGAAACTAGATCGTCAGTTTCTGCGTATTAAGACATATGATTTTTAGTTACACAATAGTTGTTATTAAATGCCAGTTTCGTTAAAAAGATGAATCTCAACATTATAGATGTCTTTTATGTCCAAAGGCTATTACTCCCAGTAAACAATTCCAACTCGTTGGTCATTTGTATTCTCAAGTTGAATAAACTCACTCTGTTTGAAAGTGAAAGCGCATTGTTCCAGGCTAAAGCCCATTAGCACAAGATGGAGAGCTTGTTGTTTGTCTGGTAGACGACTATCATGAGATGAATGTCCGATACCTGTGTATGATTTTACTCTGTATTTGCTAACGCTCAGCTCTGCCTCTGAAGGTGCTAGATTGCCGATAACAAAACAAGATTGCTCTACAGCCACATCTTGGCAATATGCGTAGGTCCAAAGAGACAGATTCGACAAATGGATGAGATAACACAGCCCGTTAGAAGCAAGTTGTTAACCCTATGTTCACCACTCGTGGTCTCCTAAGGAGTGTTGTCAGATTTGTTGGAAAGATTTCGCTTGATCAAACATACTTACGCGCGCACACACACAAACTGACAACACGCATCAAGATGTCAACAGTCACATAGAACGACGGACCATGCTAACACAAATAACAAACGTCTAAACATCAATTTGACTAGGTCAGATTCATTGACAGGACAAATATCACTGTCCAGAACATGGTACTGTCCATGTCAACCGACGCAAGACCATATACAGTTTACGCAGCACAATAATTATTAATACTTTAACTGTTATCGAGTTAGGAATTAAGTAGAATGGCGAGTCAAAGTGTCCCATGGGCATCAACTCAACTTGTAGATTTTGAGGATCTTGACAATATGGGTCACGCGGGTAATTAACCAGAAGATTGGTTACCTGGAAAATATATCTGCGGATGTGATAATTAAAATCTGTGCCACGGCTTTTATTCTATTGGTTGAAGGCACTGCAAATCCTCTCAACAAGTATTCTTTTCTGCTGTATACGTTTGTTAGGTTGCTGCTCTAACGGTTGGAACGAAAGGTCGTGCATCCTTACATTGCTTGTTTGTTCTATAAGCCAAACACATTTGGGTAAAGTTGATCAAAGTTTGACGAACTGGGTTCACTTTTAAGATATGTGAGAAACAATTTTTGGTTCAGTTAAAACCGGCGATAAAAGTGGAATCCCTCTAGTTAGTAGGTGCTGTACCAATCACCAGTTTGGAGTACTACAACGAGCATAAGCTCGTTTTTAGCTTTTGAAATGTGTGCAATTGTTTGGCGGAAATGGGTTTTAATTTTTAACCGAATCACTTCACTAGCATTTAGTTTGTAAGTAGGGTCTACTGTCAACTTTTGAGATGCACGATTGTTTTACATAAGAGGTATCTTAAAAAAACTTTTCTAAACGGATGTGAAAATGAACAGTGGAAACAGAAATAGGTTTCGATTTGAACGACCACTTGTGTTGTAGGTTTAAGTGGAAATTTCCGCTGAGGGTTGTTATTTGATCAGCGTTTGTTTAAACATTATATCCAAGTGATAGATGTACTCCATAAAGTTATAACGACAGTGTGAATGTATTTTGGATTATTGAAAAACTAGCAGTTTGGTTTAACCGTAAGTTTAGTGAAAAATATTTATGCATAACCCTAACTACATATCTGTTAACCAAACTATCAGAAAACTGTTTAGCATCCAAATGTTGCACCACACTAAAACGACGTGTCATTAAAGGCGTGCTCAGCTCAGTACAGGTCGTTTCAGAGAAATAACTTCATGATGGTGATGACTTTATTTTAGTTGCAGCTACACAAATAAATGAAGTTGAACGGATCATCCATTTTTCAAAGACCATCTACGGAATACGTTCGATCAAAAAATAATCTGTTGTGTTAAGCCTAATGCAGATTAGGAATGAACTCAGTTGTTCAAATTGATAGTGCGTTTTGCAAGCATATAAATATGTAGACAAATTCACACAAAGTCAGTTGGTGTAAAATGGGTGAAAAAGATTAGTTTGGCGGACATTCAACGTTAATCGATGTGTACTCCTAAATATTGTTTGTGTGAGGCGTTTTCTACCCCCAACAATGTATTAGTAAATTTAAATATATCGCGGGATAATGGAAATCACTGTTTGACTAGGCCTTTTCCAGTCGAAAAAACTTTGAACGCACGAAAATTATCAAATAAAATTTACACTTGGCCTATTGATATAATGTGAACACTACTCATATGTATGAAGTCAAGATGATACGACTCACATTTTGTGTATCTTGAGTAAAGTATGTGAAGCACGAATGAAGCACACGTGAATGACACATATATACATAATTTATTGCGTGTCTGGAAACCCTCTGTTTGCAAACGGTTGGTCCCAGTGACCACCAGCGAAGTGGTGGACAGCTGTTTCGACCTAGTTGGGTCTCATCAGCACCACGCACGCCGGAGAATCGAACCCACGACCCGTGAATAAGTGGCAGATTGTAGTCCAAGCACTTATCCACTAGACCACGGGTCACGGTCACCGTTTGCAAAAAAACAACCCTCTCTCAACCCATTCTGGGACTGTGGTCGATGCTTGCTCGTTTGCAGGCCAACCACAAAACGGCTGATCGATTTCAGCCTATGAGCAGAAGGAAGCGCAACGGCTAAGGAAACTAACCCTCTGTTTAGTTTAGACATCAGAACCAATTGTAAAACTTGATTGGTTTTCCCTCCAGCTAGCTGAGAAACTAAGCGAAATGTCGTTTATATTGGACACTAAGAGCACATGGGTGATCTTATCTGAGACCGCCCGCTCGCAGGTGAAGTTTACAGTCAACCCTACCAACCTATTGGTTTATGTTCAGTTGCTTATGTTGGAACAGTAGATCTCAGTAGAGTTGTAGCCGCAGTCCATAGCTTCGTAGCCTGTACCTAGTTTGAGAAGAAGATAGCATTAGTTGTAAAATTTTCTTATAATAAACGGGGAAAAACAAGGTGAACTTACAGATAACTTATGAGTGCTAGGATTTGACTGACTTTGTACGTGTTGACTCAAAACATTACACATTACAGTAGTGACTGTTGAACGTCCCTAAAATTGCTGGTCAGTGATGGATATTCGGTGCGGGAAGTCAGTAAGCTGGTCAACAGAAGAACGTCTGTGATGGTAAATGGTATTTTTAGACCGACAATTTACCACTTGGCGTCGATATTCGATTTCGCTGATAACAAGGACTTGCTGTTTGATACATTGTTTAGGATGAAGCATGCTTGAAGGTTGTTTATTACTAAGCTGAGGTAAAAACAGCGGGTTTTGGAGACTTGCTACCCTATGAAGTTTGTTAGCATTTTATAAGTTATAGTTTAAGCAAAGATTGAAATGTAAATATAGGCATTCTGTTGCTTACAAATATTAGGCTTTCTTATGGGTCGTAACCTCTCCGACTATTGGCTCTTTGTTTCACCAAAACATGCACTTAGATAGCTTACTATTGTAAACCTGGGTTTCCATTCTGGTTAATCGCATTGTTAGCTTGGCGGTTTGTTCGAGTAACCTAATTTTAGGTGATCACGGCAATCCACGAATAATTTACCGAACATAGGACATTGATCCTTTAGGGACAAGGCGAGGACAATACGGGCATTAGTGTCAAATCGGAAGGAAGTTGGCCATAGATGTTTCAAATTTCTGTAGTGAAAAATTCAAGACTGTTTCTGAATGATTTC
>LOND01011492.1:0-10471 GCA_014220965.1 Paragonimus kellicotti
TTGGGTTTTCCTTTTTTATTTTACAACCAACGCACGTTTATGCTTTCTGTTAATTGAAAACCGTCTGGGTAAACAGCAAAACTTTCAAAGAGGACAGCAATTCAGCCTCTAAAGCCCCATATTTTTATCAACGTAATTGAGATTCTTTTGATAGCTGCGCAAAAATTAAGCCTCACTGCTACTTGATACCATACTTCCGAAGTTGCTCCTGATGGAGTGTTTACGTTAACCTTGTGTCCGAATTACAACCAGCGCGGTTCTATACTGTTACTTCGGCCAATCCGCCAATTGTTAACAGTAATTGGAAATTTACAGGTAGTAAAAGCAGAAAGTCTCTTGGTGTCTCTAGATTGCAGGGACTGTAGTGGACAAGTGTTCATACGCTATTCTTTAAAATACGTCCTCCAATATTACCCGTGGTTCAACGCCTATCATCGCGGATGTAGTGGACAAGTGGGTATGCGCTAGACCCTCGTCCACTAACAATTTAAAACGCCTTTCCTGAAGAGCAATCGAAACGTAGTCCTAACAGGCATCGAACTAGAGAACCCCTTTCTTCCATACGGAAACTACTATCGAAAGAGCCAAGCAGTGAGATATATTCTGCGTTGTCTATAAGTTGAAACAACTCTGTCAAGGCCTCTACCATCTTTTTTGAAGTGCACTGGCACAAGACCATCTGGGTCAGCAGCCCTATTGCTTCTGAGGGCCGATATGCCATTGTGGACCTCAGCTTTGGTGAGTATTTCTTAATCTAACGACCAGGCTATCACGTTGCGTGCTTGTGGCCGTAACACAACAAAAGCAGCAGGGCAGTTGAAATGGTCCTCAAAGTGGCTTCGCCAGCGTTCTAACCTTCTAGACTTGTTATTGATATGTGTAGGACCTGTTTCTGTGACAGTTTCTTTGACGTGGACAGCATTACTGATGAGCTTGAAGAGTCTGTTAAGATCCTCTATATCAGAAGTGATGCCAATCCTAGCAACTCTCACTTCGATAAGCTTCACAATCGACAAGTAGGTTACACCTGAGTTTCTCACGAATAGTCCGCTAAAACTTAGAATGCGGCTTACAATGAGAGATATTCCGTCTGACATCTAACAAACCTATGAACCTCCCTGAGACTCATTGTTGGTTTTTGGTCCACAGACCGCTGTTGTGTACGCTGAAGTACCTGCTGCGTGTATGGCCTGTGAAATGTAAGTCCAGCGACTGTTGATATTTCCGGGATTATAACTCATCGTGAAATAGTTTGCTTTGTCGCCCTCTTGACAAACATCTCGATAGTTAGCTGCTATGTTCGATGGGGTCGTTGCCCATAGAAGTAAGAAGTAAACGACAACGAACTAACACAGGGTCTGGTTATATGTTTCAGTAAGAACGAAAGTCCTAGATGGAACTGTAGCATCTGTAACTAACAGCTGTGCAACCTCTCTGAGATCAAATCTAATTCTGATAAGGATGGTGCCGTGAACATCGATGAACCGCCTGACGTTGCGCCTCCATCTCCGTTTGTACTGTTTAGTCATGTCATCTTGTATTCTGAATGTTGTTTTTAGATCATTACAACCCCTTCTTAGTTAACATAAGACAACTTCGAGTACTTTTGTTTTGTGTTGTCCTCATCTGTACAAGTATTACGAGAGCTGTTCTTTCGTGTGTTCTGGCGAAAATTCTTCCTTGTACTTCTTTCTTGTCCATTCCAGACCAACCCGGATTTATACTTCCGGGATGGAAAACGTCGAATTGATTTTGTGTTGGTCTACAGTCGTTACGACGGCACTGACAACCGTAACGAGATTGCACGCAAGCGACAGACGTTTCTGGAGGCCTTAGCACGAGAAAACATCGAGATTGAGGTGTGTCAACTTGCCCAATCGTTTTGTTGACAAAATTGTCTACAACTAGCCGTGATGCTTGCCGTGCTTTTATTAGCGTATATTGGTGTTGTAAGTAGTTTGCGTTCGCATGCGTTATATCCTTGTGTCGAAGCCTTCTGTATTTAAATGCAAAAGTTTGGCTACTTTGATTCTGCCTATCTCCACATTGGTCCGACACACTGAGTGTGTTTTGTGTTCGTTAAATGTGATCCATTGAAACGTCTGCTTTTTAAGTTCCATGCTGGTTTGCATCAACCATCTGGGTTGGCTGATCGGAAGTCCTGATTCCTCCTTCTAATCCACAGGTAATTTTGACTAAGGTGTTCAGCCATCAATCTCACGAACCGATCGTCTGTGCGTTCCGTGTTGGTCTCAGACATTATACGTTGACTAGGGACAACGCACCGCATTGTGTGCTCAGCACTTAATGGGATAGATATGTTCGTTTTTGAAATGACACATACTTGATATGCGCGATGTATGCTAACATGTTACGTTCGGCTTTTGAAAGACCTGGAGTGCTTAGGTTTGAGGGGGGTAAGTTATTCCACAGGATTCTTGACGTTGCTAAACCGTTTAGGACTTATTGTAGATCCCTTTATCAATTACATTTCAAAGGATGCACGTGTGAATTCTCTGAGAAGGTGCCATGTTGTGAGTTAGCGAGCAGTGTTTCCGTAAACTGCAGGTAATAAAAAGGTCATTGTAGACAGTGTGTTCGTTTAATCTGAACTCAACGATACATATTCTTAACAGGCTAGCATGTTGTATTCATTGTGGGTGCAATGTCGGGCAGTTGCTTCTTACCCAGGATGAGATGGTCGAATTTTACATCAATCATCTGGATGATGACCTGAAGTGGACAGTTGAAACAGTTGCTATAGTCACCGGTTGTACACCGCAATGTTACCAAGTACTATTCATCTCACTTCAAACATAATGCTTTCGAAGCGAGGCGTTTGACGTTTGACAGCTTATATGTGTGTACAACCAACGCGCTCGCTTGGTCCTCCGGCGACATTATAAGTGATCTTCTGAGCTAGTTAAGGTTAGTTACCGGTATGTTAAATATCCCATTGGTTAAATGGCCCCAGCCCATAGCACGCCCATTTTTCTCTGGTAATGCTCATAAGAGGCGACCTAAATTGTCTTTGGGCACTCACTCTCACGTTAATATCTCACTGTGACATATTTTCACTTTATTTGTATTCATAAGCAGACCTAGTGGGATGGAATCTCTACTTACCGAATCCACAAAGGTGTAAAAACTGTCAGGTAGCACATAAGTTGCTGACACTGCACTTAACTGTTAAACAACCACGAGAAAAAGAAAAGACTGCTGAGTAAAGACGAAGAGGTCCTAGTATATAAAGGTCTTATTTTTGAGCTTGTGCGTTCAGCTTCGAGATGATTTCAACTTCAATCTAACAATCGAGTAGCAATAGAGAGTCAGATAACATCTGCAAGATCTTCATTTCTCCGCCGCATTGATCTTATTTTACAGAGCACATAGTCAAGCAACGATAACCTGATCAGATGCTACCTCAACCAAACAGACTCTGTGAATCACTAGGACCCCAGCCTGCAAGAGAGGAACCCGGCATACTGCGCAGTGTTAGTTTGAAAATAAGCATCAAATGCTAGTTTACCACAATCCCTCGTTTTAAGGCAACCATGTGTACAAGTTCTGTTAGAACGTCTCAGATTGTTTACGCTATACGCTACACAAATTACTTTTAAGACACGCTTTTCCAGCAACAAGTCAGAGTGGTATGAAACATATTGTCAACGAATATGTTTCTAATTTTAAAGAGGCGATTTAATTTGTTGATGCACTACCTGGGTGAAAAGAAGTGAATCTACTGTCCCTGGTTCGATGTTTTGAAGTTTCCACTCTCGAAGTTCCCCTTTCCCCGACATTTGACTACCGTAATTACGAAGACAGCAGATAGTGTTGATAAAGATAGTTTACCAAAGACTCAAATCTCCTACGTTAACTTTTGGCTCCTTCCTTCAAAGCGCCACTGTTTTTGCCATTTTACCTTTTTCATGTTTTTATGTCGGATATAATATAGGGGACTGTCTGCTGAGTTGTGTGATTAAATTATCGAGAACGGTAATGAATGAGGAGTGTTTCGAAACACAACAGAACGTGAATGATCAACAGACGGTGTGGTAGACGAATTTCCGTAAAAAGCATAGACACATTAACAAACATGGCATCTCAAGATGATCATAGCAGCCAATTTTTGAAAGGCTGCTAAAACCGGGCATCATGAACACGCAAATATGCTGACATGGTTTATACAAATGTTCGGAAGGATTTTGGATTTTGACCTATACAATGCGCTTCTTTTGCTGCTTGGCAATGGGAGAAGCACCAACGTTTTAATGACCAAACGGCACCTTTGTCTCTTTGGTCATGCTGCAGTTTCTCGTGAGTTCGTCTGCCGCCTTAATGAGTAGTTCCACAGAAATACCTTTTCGCTCTTCATTCGGTCGAAGTCACTTTTACACAAGGAACGTTTTCATTTTTAAGACACTTTTAACTGAGGGCAGCCAGCAATAAAACTGAACGGCGGAGTCGTGTTCGTCGGCATTTAAACATTGATTTTCATTAGGAATCTGTAGCTTACTGTTACAGTGTGTCAGATCATTATGTTGTTTGTCTACTTGATGGATTGTCTGTTTCATTGGTCATGCCTGGTTTTCGAGCCACTTGATTTCACGTGTTTTTCCCCGCTCGCACACCCTAGCACGGTTTGTACATAATTTTGTACGGTCCACACAGCTGGTGATTTGGCTCCACTTTCTGACTGCTATCCACTTTCTCCTAAAGGTTGAAGATAGTTATGGCCAGTTGTTGGGTTACACCGCCACATCCCCGCCTGAGCCATCTATTCAGCCAGTTATGCATGAGAGTCTGCACGCAACTCAAGCTCCCGCAGTACAACTTTACCCTACTTTGCCAAAAATACCTCAAGCTACACAACACGAATCCGGTACAGGACCACCTTCTTCCATGGATCGATACCGTCTTCAGGCTTTGAAGGATTCCGAATCGATTCTCGGGTCAGATGATTTGATTTTTGTCAAACTCTACGCTCCCTGGAGTACAATGTGCAGATACGCCGAGATGTTCTGCTTTCGAAAACCACTCAAAATGGTATGTATGAAAACTAATGCACTTTGAAGGAAGAGCTATTCTCAAGCTCAGATTACTTTTATTTCCTTCCCTTTATGCATTTTTCATTGTATGGCAGTTAAACATCGGGGTGAAACTTTGCTGTGTTGCACTCTTTGATGATTGATGATGATTATCGCCGGTGTGTGTGTGACATCACATCTCATCTGTGAGATTTATATCAACACTCCAGCCAATACTCGTGAATACGGATTCCGTTTAGTACAGTTTTCTCGACCCAAGTCTGGACGACATAATGGAACTTAGTTCTTGTATGGTCTGCTGCGTGGTTGCGGTCGATGACATGGTTGCATCGGCGACCACTGGCGTTTCACATCTCATGTTATACGACCAACAGCAGTCTGTGCGAGTTGACAATTACTCGTATGCGATAATAAAACATCTCTGTCCATGTACGAATCTTCACAACGCACGTTTTGTTGATAAAACAATGTTTTTTCCGGTATCTTCGTCCTGAGTCGTTATCCTGTATAATCGTTTGTTTTTGATCTGTGAAATGAGATCTTACATCTTCTACGTCTAGAATCAACTAATCAATATCAGTGTGCTTACACTTTACAAACAAAACACCGAAAAGATGAATTCAACGAGGCTCGAATCTTTCATTACCTCGTTTTATCGATTGTCCTTGCTTCACCCATAACTCAGATAGAGTATGGTGGTGTTGAATTGCCGTCCGCTCTCGTCTCCAACCGGAAACTGTTCGAGTGACGTGATTCCTATTCTGGAAAGAGGACACGGTTTGCAATGACTAAATCTGTGGTAATTGTTCTAATTTGTTTACCCGAAGTCATTTTACTGCTAATCGGTCACGTCTGAATACTTCTGTATTTATGCGCTCCCTCTCATTTACATGCCTAGTTGCCCACAGTACACATCATTCTTCATAACTTTTTCATGTGACATTATCAGTATGCACACCAGTCTAAAGTGAGTCGGCCCAGTCTGCATGTAGGTCTGCTGTATTCTCCCGAAGACAATGGGAACAATGTTTTTATACTGTTACCAAGTGTTGTTCGTGACTACTTAGACTGACTGTCTCAACAGTACGCTGCGTTTATTAGCATTACATATGACTTACACTGTCCAGTCTCCAGTGAGTTCTTGCATATTGCGTAACACTTACAGTTGTTTTATTCTGTATTTTAGCCGTTCAGTTAAGTTGCTAAACTTCAATCAGTGAACCGTCGCTACCCGATACATCTGGACAGTGGCTATGGCTTCACAGGCTGACATTGATGGTAGGCCCTATTTTCGTGACAGTTTACCTATCATTACAGGCGCTGCAAGCCAAACTGAAGCACAGGCTCATTTTGCATGGCGGTCTCCGTTCGACTCGGTAAGTACTGACTATGAAACCGGAGTATAGAGATCCGTTAGTTGGTTTCCTCCAAATTACCTGTTTTGTCTCGTAGTGACGATCTGGTCAGCTACTAACTGAAAAGTGTGGTATGATTTTTCCTAACTGTTGTCACTCATGTTACGAAAACCGATGCATTTTCATGCGACAATAATGAACTTATGCCCAATTTTATTTGTACTTTCCCCTTCGTTAAGTGAATATTACCTGTTCACGTTCCTTTTAAATTAACATTGAGAGTTGAATCCTGAGATTGTGCTATTATCTCACGATGGTTATACTGAAACTCATATTCTTTGACCAAGTTCGTCATCATTTAGAGTTAGTCAATAGAGATTGTCGAACCACACTCAAAATCGGGAACTTCAACTGTGCGTTTATTCTTTTTAGTCTATTTCATGAACATCTCTTGTAGTAAGACAACTGCGATAAGTTATAGGTTTGTAATAAACCCATTTATTTAGGGATCCAGTCCGCATTATGACGAATGCCAATTAATATCTCATTTTGGCTGTCTGTACCCCGTAACTTCTATCATATACGTTAAATACTTTGAGGGTTGATTCGGCGATGAGCAATGAAGGACATCCGTGACGTTAACGTGTAATCGAACTACTGGGTGGAATTCATTTTAAATCATGTTTGCGTTGAAGCACATTATGTCAAAGAAGGAGCTTCGACATACGAAAGACTGAAACTTTGGGTTTTCCTTTTTTATTTTACAACCAACGCACGTTTATGCTTTCTGTTAATTGAAAACCGTCTGGGTAAACAGCAAAACTTTCAAAGAGGACAGCAATTCAGCCTCTAAAGCCCCATATTTTTATCAACGTAATTGAGATTCTTTTGATAGCTGCGCAAAAATTAAGCCTCACTGCTACTTGATACCATACTTCCGAAGTTGCTCCTGATGGAGTGTTTACGTTAACCTTGTGTCCGAATTACAACCAGCGCGGTTCTATACTGTTACTTCGGCCAATCCGCCAATTGTTAACAGTAGTTGGAAATTTACAGGTAGTAAAAGCAGAAAGTCTCTTGGTGTCTCTAGATTGCAGGGACTGTAGTGGACAAGTGGGTATGCGCTAGACCCTCGTCCACTAACAATTTAAAACGTCCTTTCCTGAAGAGCAATCGAAACGTAGTCCCAACAGGCATCGAACTAGAGAACCCCTTTCTTCCATACGGAAACTACTATCGAAAGAGCCAAGCAGTGAGATATATTCTGCGTTGTCTATAAGTTGAAACAACTCTGTCAAGGCCTCTACCATCTTTTTTGAAGTGCACTGGCACAAGACCGTCTGGGTCAGCAGCCCTATTGCTTCTGAGGGCCGATATGCCATTGTGGACCTCAGCTTTGGTGAGTATTTCTTAATCTAACGACCAGGCTATCACGTTGCGTGCTTGTGGCCGTAACACAACAAAAGCAGCAGGGCAGTTGAAATGGTCCTCAAAGTGGCTTCGCCAGCGTTCTAACCTTCTAGACTTGTTATTGATATGTGTAGGGCCTGTTTCTGTGACAGTTTCTTTGACGTGGACAGCATTACTGATGAGCTTGAAGAGTCTGTTAAGATCCTCTATAGCAGAAGTGATGCCAATCCTAGCAACTCTCACTTCGATAAGCTTCACAATCGACAAGTAGGTTACACCTGAGTTTCTCACGAATAGTCCGCTAAAACTTAGAATGCGGCTTACAATGAGAGATATTCCGTCTGACATCTAACAAACCTATGAACCTCCCTGAGACTCATTGTTGGTTTTTGGTCCACAGACCGCTGTTGTGTACGCTGAAGTACCTGCTGCGTGTATGGCCTGTGAAATGTAAGTCCAGCGACTGTTGATATTTCCGGGATTATAACTCATCGTGAAATAGTTTGCTTTGTCGCCCTCTTGACAAACATCTCGATAGTTAGCTGCTATGTTCGATGGGGTCGTTGCCCATAGAAGTAAGAAGTAAACGACAACGAACTAACACAGGGTCTGGTTATATGTTTCAGTAAGAACGAAAGTCCTAGATGGAACTGCAGCATCTGCTAACAATTTGATATCCGTGTTTCTTAACCCCGGTTCAACGATTACTGGAATCCCTATCCTTGTGAAATTTTTCATTGGTTTTCTGTTTCCATCCATTGTATTCCCCCTAAATTGCAAATCACCTGTTGACCATCGCACAAGTTTTAGTGCTGACTGATTTTCATGTCACTTCACTGAAATCCTGATCCCCGTGTCAATTAATAAGGCGTCAATGGTCAAGACCATTCTTTTACCTGTCCCTAAGTGTTTGATTGGCCAAGATGGGAAAATAGCATCCATTGTATTCCCCCTAAATTGCAAATCACCTGTTGACCATCGCACAAGTTTTAGTGCTGACTGATTTTCATGTCACTTCACTGAAATCCTGATCCCCGTGTCAATTAATAAGGCGTCAATGGTCAAGACCATTCTTTTACCTGTCCCTAAGTGTTTGATTGGCCAAGATGGGAAAATAGCAGCTGATATGCAAATCAAGTTGACAGTTGTAATGGTCTTTTTCTTATTCGATCAGCCTGCACTTTGCAGCTGCATCTTATGTGGTTTCGCTATTTGCCCTTTTTATGATCGGAACCGTCTATTTGTTTTGAGTGTAAGATGTGCGAATTTTGTTGTCAGCCACATTTGTTTAGTATAAAATTTAGACCGTTTAAGAAAATTAACTTGTGACGGTATTCATGAGTTTGCACAAAGTGGAGAGTTGGTTGTCGGTTTCTTAACAGTTCGGAACTAAAATCTGTCGAGTTGTTTGTAAACGTAACGAAAACCTGAATGAAGACGAACAGGGGGAAATGTGGAGAATACCGTTGTTGTGCAGTTGTGTCAGCGAAGAACACTGTAACACATTAACTCCTCATGCTGACATGCTCACATTTGATGACTCATGAATGTACTGAGAGGATGACCAGGCAGCTGTTTTCCACGTAGTTGCCGATTGTGTCCTAACTACCGTTCATCGTCTGTGTAGACTTGATCGTTCATTGTAATCTGATCACCATTTGTCCTGTATTCGTCTTGATTTGTTGGCCAACCATAATTGTCATGCTCACCATTTGATGTGTAAGTTGCACCTGTCCATCGAAAATGTAAATCTAAAAACAATTGATAAGGACACATTGCCGTGAATCCCTTTTTTGGCACACGTTTCGGTTACTGGTGAGTAGTCGAGGATTTGATTAATTTCAAGTTGAACATCACCCACAATTGATCGCAGCTGTCGCATTCCCATAGACTATCCAGTCGGCCCCTTTCGAAAAGAAGCACTAGACTCGAGTTTCGCTCTCATTAGAGCTCGTCAGTAGTGCATATCCTTGCCACTGCCGGGACTAGAACTCCGGCCTTGCTTTTCGTGAGGCAACCGTGTTTACCACTGCGCCATTGACCTCACATTAGGCACGACCGAATTATCATATGTGAACGCTCAACCACTTTCGCTTGTGAGTAATGATCAGGTTGCCCGATCGTCTCGAGAGGAGACACAGTTACTGTCTGTTAACTCCAATCGATAACCCCGCGATTAGGACTTCCTAGGCAGGTCGAAATCTCCGATCTCATTAAACTTGCTAGGCGATATTTTAGATTACTGGTGAGTAGTCGAGGATTTGATTAATTTCAAGTTGAACATCACCCACAATTGATCGCAGCTGTCGCATTCCCATAGACTATCCAGTCGGCCCCTTTCGATTATTATTATTTTCGATCATTATTCACAAATGAAAGTGGTTGAGCGTTCACATATGATAATTCGGTCGTGACTAATGTAAGGTCGATGGCGCAGTGGTAAACACGGTTGCCTCACGAAAAGCAAGGGCGGAGTTCTAGTCCCGGCAGTGACAAGGATATGCACTACTGATGAGCTCTAATGAGAGTGAAACTCGAGTCTAGTGCTTCTCCGTGTGGAAACGGGCCGACTGGATAGTCTATGTGAATGCGACAGCTGCGATCAATTGTGGGTGATGTTCAACTTGAAATTAATCAAATCCTCGACTACTCACCAGT
>LOND01011503.1:0-10716 GCA_014220965.1 Paragonimus kellicotti
TTCCAGGGGCCGGTGAGCCTTACGATGCACTCGGGGGTCCTCCGAGTGCGCTGGAAACGCATCCATTCAAGAAGCAGAGTCGGATTGAGACAGTGAAGACGAAATCAGAATTAGCCTGTGCGCGTCTCGATACCCACATCGGAGCTAGCGGGGCCACAAAGAATCTGGGCGTCAAAGGTCGACTCAACAAAAGACCGGAAGCATGGAGGGAAAACAATTTAGCTCTGATCCAAGTTATCCAGTCGGATACTCAGATCCTTGGCGAGAGGTTGCGGCAAGTAGAGAGACATCTGGAGGTGGCCTTCGGACGAACACGAAATCTGATTGTCCATGGCATCCCTGAACCTCACTTCAGGGATAGTAGAACTAGAGTGAAAGCCATCAAGTACCACCTGGTGAATCTGTTCAGGCTCGCTGGTTTTACCGAGCACGTTGGCATAAAAAGAGTAGTCAGGGTAGGTAAATGGAAGGGCACACGCAAATGCCAGGATCAGTTAGACCGGTGGTGGTCGAGTTTTTAAATCCAATTCACCGCGACCTCCTCCTAATGAAGTCTGGGGACATAGCAACAGCAACTAACAACCGTTTCACCGTCGCCCCGACAGCTTATCGGCGTGTAAAAACCGCCAAGATGCGGAATCATCTGTGCTAAGAGGCCATCACTATGATGCACGCCAGTGTACTACCAGGGAAAACCACAATACAAGACAGATGAGATCCCTTCAGTTAACTTTGGACAAACTCCCAATCAGCTGTGCAGGGAGTCCTCTGTTATCGGAGAGGCGACCAGTCAGCCATTCCCCAACAAGAATGACGCCGACGATGAGCAGTAATACCCCCAACACACCATCTCAAAAAAACGGATGACTCCCTCGGGACGAGCACCCGAGGGATCCATCTTAAGAATGACAACGTGCTCTCAAGATAGGTGGATGGGCATCCTGTACACAAATGCATGTAGTATCGGCAACAAATGGGCTGAGTTGAACATCGAGGCGGCAGGATGTGATGTAGTCGCTGTCACTGAAACGTGGCTCAAACAGGAAGTTGAGATTGATCACTTCTGCCCTCCAGGGATGACTTACTATAGACAAGATAGAGAAGACGGCAGGCCCGGAGGTGGAGTGTTTCTGCTAGTTGCGAACCAGTATGCCCAGGTTGCCGGCAAGAGTCTTCACACTCCTAATATACAGTTGGTGGAATGTGTACTACCCGATGCACCAACTCGCACATCGGTACTTTGCGTTTATAGAAGCCCTGGAGCTACCGTTGAGGAAGGAAGCGTGTTACTAAATACCATGGATGAGATCTTCAACAGGCAAAGCTCGGTCCTACTGCTGGGCGACCTGAACATAGCGGTGGTAGACTGGGAGCGTGAGTTATCTACGGAGAATAGTTGGATCTTGAAAAGGCCTCCACAACTTATCTATATGCAGCAGGCATTCAGCAAGCAACCACGTTAACAGGACAGAAGATGTCGCTGCTTGGACCTTAGTAACCAGAAATGAGAACCAGATACGTGCCCTAGAAATTTGTGCTCCCCCAGGTAGAAGTGATCATGCTATTCTGAGATTACAGTACTGTATCAAGTGGAAGCCAGTGCCGGAAAAGTGGGCTAGAAACTATGGTTGATTGAATACATAAGCTTCTGAAAGACGCAGCGTCGATTGCAGTGGTAACCGTCTAGCAACAATACTTCCTTGGAGAATTTCTGGGACTTAATGAAGTTGCCTATGACCATGCTTACAGAAAAGCACGCGCCCACAGTTCGCAAACAAAACAGGGGCAGGCCATCTGCGTGCAGAGCTGCCGTACTTAAGGCACAAAAGAGGAAAAATCTCGCGTGGAAGTGCTACAAGCTCACAGGGGGCTATACAAACAGACTTCATTTCCAGCTCGAGAGAAATCGAGCCCCAAAGAGCCGTAAAGGATATAGACTTAGGCATGGAACAAAATCATCGCGAAAAGCCAAATCCAACCCGAAGCTGTTCTACGGTTACGTGCAGTCGAACCCTGCTCTCCGAAAACACGTTGGCAATCTCACCACGACCGAGGGTGAAATCTTGGTCGATGATCAGAAGAAAGCGGACCACTTGGGCCAGTATTTTGCCAGCGTACACCGGAAAGATAACCTTAAAGGCCCGACATCAGTGACAGACAGAGTGGCAGCAATTGCGATGCAAAATTACATGATCTCAGACCTCCGAAGTTCAGACCATTCTCCAGTCACTGGACCCATCGAAGTCCCCGGGACCAGACGGTATTCACGCCGCTCTGGTTCGTCCCTTGGCCGAGGTTTTGGCGCGCCCGTTAGCCGCACTAATCAATCTGTCACTGAACCAAGAAAGGGTTGTTAAGACCGAAAAGTAGCCGATGTGAGAGCGCAAAAGGGAAAGCCACACTCACGCCCTCAGCCTGACCTGCGTTCTGTTGAAAGTATGCGAGAGATTGACGAGAGATTGCCTGCCTTCTTTCTTTCTAGTAACAACTTCCTAAATGCCAATCAACGTGACTTTGTGGAGAGAAGGTCGTGTCTATCAAACCTTATCTGCTTCCTAGACGAAATAACCAAGAGATTAGACAAAGGGGAACAGGTGGAAGTTTGTTACCTTGACTTTTGCAAAGCGTTTGACTCGGTCAACCACCGACTGCTTCTGGAAAAGCTCAAGTACTATTGCATAGCGCCCGAAGTCCTCGAATGGGTTAGGGACTTCCTGTCAGATAGGACATTCACAGTGTCCGTTGGGGGAGGACTGTCGAACGTCCAGGAGGTTCTCAGTGGAGTACCACAAGGCTCAGTGCTGGGGCCTATCCTGTTTTTGATATATATTAACGACTTGGCTGACCAACTGAACGCGCCTTGCTTCATGTTCGCGGACGATGTGAAGATTGTCGGCAACCCGAATAGATCGGATCTTCAAGCGGATCTGATTAAGTTGACCGCCTGGTCGGAGGACTGGGACCTTCCACTCAACTTCGGTAAATGCATTAACTTGAGTAGCTCCGATAGAACCTTCTCATGTATATGTAATAGAATACATCCACCTCTCCCAATGTTCTCGGGCTATTTCACTATACTCGATCTCCAGTCTGTCCACACCGATCTTAACTAGTGTTTGTTGATTCGCACCTAACACGAACTTACTAGGAACCTCTGTTTCACTGTCGCGAACTAGTTACGTTGAGAATGAGCTCTTCGGAGCTAAACATGAAACTGGATCAGCGACTTCATGTGTGTAAGCCTACACGAATGCAGATGTACCATACGTGCTGGCTTGCAGAGGTTATGTTAGTACTAGTAGATACATAGTTTTAGATCTATGCGCCAGTACGCACTGACAGGCACTGAC
Source organism: Paragonimus kellicotti (assembly GCA_014220965.1). Classification (NCBI taxonomy): domain Eukaryota; kingdom Metazoa; phylum Platyhelminthes; class Trematoda; order Plagiorchiida; family Troglotrematidae; genus Paragonimus; species Paragonimus kellicotti. The sequence continues at coordinate 3,351 of LOND01011503.1, forward strand.
GAGTATGGATGTTGGGACGTATGCGGTAGCAAGTATGGCTGCGCACTGGTGGGTATGGATGCATATCTTCAGGTCGCAAGCTGAAACGTTCTCATGTATGTGTGACTTCTCACGAGTGGAAGCAACACTTCTGTAGGCACATATTCCAGTTGATGCTCTTTTTTCCTGTTGCAGAGAGGTCGCGAGAGGATACCTCACGTTGAAATCAGAAAACTTGAAGTCGAAGCGTTGAAGGCCTCGGGCTTTTCGACGCAAGAATCTGGACATTCTGGCCCCTGGCCGTCATTTGTCCTGTGAATTGAATTGGATTGAATTCGACCCAAGGACCACTTGCTAAAACCTGTTCCGATAATCCCGGGCTAAGACGGTTTGGTCATTATCGGAGCGTCAGTGTTTAACCACTCTACGGCAATTGATCTGCCCTTCATAGTTGTATGTTTTTATCCTAACGCAGTGACGGTCGGACGGAAATTTCTGTTCAAGAAGCACCTCTGCTGGAGATCGTTCATTAGGTTATCGGCTGTGACTGATGCCGTCCTGGTGACAAAGATATGCAAATCTAGGGGCAGTAAACTGTGTTCCGTGGCCTTTAACCAGCATCTTTGCACATCCGAACTGGCTGAATATTTTCCGAAATTATGGGATGATTGACCCTGTGGTAGTAGTTGGCATCAAGACAACTTCTGGCCACTTGGATTGAGCGTCAATAACACTCAAGAAGTTATTGTCGTGTGGAGATTCGACGCAACCTCAGTTTATCCTTGATAATAAAGCTGTGTGGGATCTACTAAGATTGTAGTAGGGTCTACATAGGTGCTTTGGACGCGAAGACGAAACTGCGGCAGCCTTTAACCAGTTGCTCCGGCTGTTCATTCACGCCGGACTAGGAAACATAGCTGCAGGTCAATACCTTTATTCGGATAGTGTCCGGGTGATCGCCACGAAACCGGCGACTTACTTTGGAGTGAAGTCTCGACTGGATGACAAACCGTCCTCCTGGAAATTACACCACCACTTCAAGTGGACATAACAGAACGTGTCTGGAAAAACTGCGTCAATCTGTCCGTCAGTCCTCTATCCGGCCAGCGATTTTGATTGTAAGATATCGCCGACTGTAATGTCTAGTCTCCTAGAATTGTTTCTGTTGGGAAAAGGCACTTTTTCCCAAAAATTCGCCATATTGCCGAGAAAAATGGATTTTCCATTTTTGGAGAATTTGAACGCCCGCCAGAATTCTCGAACGTCCGAGAAGCTACGCTCACCTCTGATTGGTCCGTTGGGTGGCCTAGGCGCAAGGTCACCCGAAACCTATAAATACAGACGTTGTAAATCGGTATTTTGCCTTCTGGCTGAGGCAGCAAATAAAGCTCGTTTGAAGGCCGTCTTTTTCCTTACTTGTTGGGGGATCTAAGTTGCGAGAGTTGGGTTCCGATATTTGCGCTCTGGTTTTCGTGCAATTTGGCAATATCGTTGCGTTCGTTCGTGATAGAGATACTGCTCGTGGTCTTTGTGTTTGTTCTTGTCTTTCTCTATCAGGGGTCGTAACAGTATCAGTAGCCATCTCGGCGGTGATCGAGAGTGTCCGGATGAGCCACAGGGTCACTTGGTGAACCTCAGCTTCGAGAGTTACTGCAGCAATTACAGTCTCTTCTGCATCTGATACCTGCGAGCCGATCAGGCTGGAGAGAGTGCCTGTCTGTCCAGTGCTCGGTGTTGATGTATAGTTGATATCGAATTCGTAGTTCACCCATGTTGTCACCCATCTTTGATGACGGTTGGTTGTGGTCAGTATGGCAACCACACCGGAGAAGTCAGTAATACCAGGCAGAGTAATAGACGGCTGGCGGCATCTGTTTTGGATTAACCTGTTACAGTGACCGAAGTCAAAGGACGCCTCCGCTTGGGCAGGGAGAGTTCTGATAGGCCACAACTTCCTGCTCCTCCAGTTTGGAAAATGAAGGAGGGTTGACACATTTCTCTGAAAAAATACCAGTTCTGGTACACTGCCACCCACCCGCTGCCTTGCGGTACAGGCTTTTGAGCCAAAGGCTTTGGTTGAGAACCCTAATCGTTCTCCTGTCTAGGTCTGGGCGTCCTGGCAGTATCTCAGCCCACACACAACCATGAATATTCACAACACCAGTAATTCCATACTGCATCGGCCGTCTCGCAGTATAAACCGGGTCGCCCTATCTGCTGCATACAGCAGGGTGGATAGGCGAAAACATGCTACTGCTGACCCCTCCCCACTGTCCTATCAAACAGCTCTCAGGCCCCTCCTGACCCTCATTTATGTTGAGTAATGTTCAGGTCGCACAACAGATATAACTAATAATATAACACTGTGTCGGTAAGTCCCATCTCTTAATATTCAGCTTCAGGCCTCCCTCGTCCCTTGCTTAGACCTAGAATGCGAATTAATATAGGTGCTTTCAACGTTCGCACTCTAAAACAGATAGGTCAACAGGCCGCTCTCGCACGAACGTTAGACTCGTTGAATGTCGATGTCTGCTGCATTTCGGAGACTAGAATCCAGGACAGTAGTCAACGTATGGAACTAACAGCACCCGCACTTGTCTACCCGATACTGGTTATACACTTCGGGTGACTCCACGGCTGCCGCTACCGGTCAGGTTTGGAAGAGGTATAGTCTTCAGCACGACGGCCGCAGCCGCATTAGTAGATTGGATTCCTGTTAACAGTAGACTTTGTGCCGTCCGCTTGGCAGGTTCTGTTAAAACCAGCTCTAGACGCAAAACTTTCAGAAATCTTTTAGTTGTGTCTGTTTATGCTCCAGCTGACTGTAGTGAAAACGATCCCAAGGACGCCTTTCATTCGGATTTGGCCACTTTTTTGGACGACACATGGTTCTGTTACAATCATTCTGGCCGGAGATATGAACGCCCAAATCAGGCACCTCGTTGAGGCCGAGCCCTGTTTAATTTACAGGTTAGAGACAACAGTACCTCTTTCGGATAATGGCGGACTGCTGTCACAAACATGCACAGAGCACAAGCTACTTATAGCCAGCGCTAGTTGTAGGCCTCGTGCGCGTCATTGTTATTTCTGGCGCCCTCCTTCGGCCGAGTCAGGCCTGGTCTCATATAAACTATATAGATATAATTCCTGAAGGTGTAGTGGTCAGGCTAGTTACTGAATACTCTAAGCAAATGCAAGTGTACCTCACCAGGCTATCGGTGATAACAACAATGAACAAATGAAACAGAACAGCTACGAGGTTACCAGGCAATTTTTCAGGGAGGAAGACGTCTGGGGCGAGCGGTCACTGGTTGTCCTTTGGTCACAATGGTATGTGTCACGTCGTGTTTCAAAGAATGCGGGTGATACGACGGATTTGTGAGCTGCGGGTATTGCCGGATCAGCTGAGAATATTTTGAGGACTTGGGTACCGCCATATGGATTCCGATGGAATTCATGTTGGTCAATTTGCCCCTAGTACTCAAGGAAGTCAAGCTGTCCAAAAGCGTATGATGTTGAATATCAACCAGGAGACCAAAGTGAGATAGGAAATCAGCACCCAGAATTGCGGTCTGAACGTCTGCCACCAGAAAAATCCAGCGGAACTGGCGTCGTAGCCCAAGGTCAAGAGTGAGCGAACGTCGACCGTATGTTTGTATCGGTGTTCCATTAGCGGCTTGCAAGGAGAAAATAGGCTGACAACGTTGACGATCACCTGCGGCGCATGGAATTACGCTTACCTCAGCACCGGTGTCAACTAGGAAATTGTAGCCTGTGGATTTGTCAGGGACGTAGAAAAGGCGACATTTGGTGGAGACACCAGGCACAGCCGTCGCCATCACTGGCCGGTCATTGAGTTTCCCTGTGCTGCTGGTAAGGTAGTAAAGGTGCAAGGCTGAGTGCACTTCTTAGCTTGATGACCGAATGTACGGTGATACCAACAATGACCATGACCGTCGCGTGCTAACGTCGTCGGACGTCGAGAGGGTGTTTTAGATCGACTGCGTGGTCTGTGAGATCGAGAGTGCAGGCTGCAAACCAATGACTGGACCTGTTTGGTCAAACACTCTACTTGATGACGCAAGTCATCGTGAGGCTGGCTGATAACTGTATTCACCGGCTGGGGAATACGTTGAACGTCCAATATTTTATCGGCTGCTTCCGCAAGTTCCTCTATAGGCACAGCACTGCTGAATGTAGCCAAAATCTCACGAGTCGATGACGGCAGATTTTTCATCCACAACTGTCGAAAAATGGTGTCATCCATCTTCCTGCCTCCAAGAAGCTGCTTCATATGCCTTAGAAGTTGGGATGGCTTGCGGTCACCTAGCTCCATTTCAGAAAATAGTTGATCTAGCTTCCGCTGTTCAGAAACACCTACCCTGTTAATTAACGCGTCTTTCAGCTTATCGTACGGTTGGTCTTCAGGCATGTTATCGATAAGATCCGAGACCTCTTCCGCAATCTCGGTAGGGATGGACTGAACTATGTAGGAGTACATCATGGTTTGCGACTTAATGTGCCTCGTCCGAAAGAGAGCTTCAACTTGTCCAAACCAGAGACGAGGGTTATTGATCCCAAATTCAGGCAATTTGATGTGCACAGATGCGGTCAGCTGCTCGGTTGAACCGTCGTAGTCGGACATGGTAACGAAGAGGACAGTTTAACACACAAAATTAATGGGATAGTGAACACGTTAACACTGGTGATGATTGGCAAAAACAAAACACCGGGAAAGGAAGTAAACAACGTACAGGTACCACGAGTTCGTTGAGTTACGACGATGGGAAAAAACAGGTGAGGAAAAGTTGCTCCCGTCGGGCTCACCAATTTGTAGTGGTCAGGGCTAGTTACTGAATACTCTAAGCAAATGCAAGTGTACCTCACCAGGCTATCGGTGATAACAACAATGAACAAATGAAACAGAACAGCTACGAGGTTACCGGCAAGTTACAGTAATGAAAGGATCTGACTCACAGGAAGTGTTCAAGATGACCACCACAATGTTCCAATATCGGGAGGTAGGGATGTTACGGAGTTACCGTGGACTGCTGAAACGCGGTCGGAGCTGCGACGATGTTCGTAATACGACGGAGCTAAAAATGGGTGAAAGATCCGTGTAGTATCGTCAAGCGACTGCGTAACGAAGTGAAGAGCGCTGAAAATTATCCGCAGGGAACAAAATGCGCCTTGAAACAGCGATAACACGTGAGATCTGTGAATATCTGACAGTATTCCGGTGGTATCGTTCTGAATTGAAAAATCGTCGGTTTTCGTGACAGAACCGGTCACGAGCGTTGAAATGTTTGTTTTAGTCGACCGGTAATTCGTTTGTCCTTCATTTAGCGCGGATATTGAAAATATTAATGGTGGGTGTTGTGACGGTTGATTGATAGTTGACCATCCTATGTTGATGATGAATGTATGTATATGTTTGGTTTTAGGTTATGGATTATATACAGGGCTTCAAAGATCTATTCGAGGATCGGGAGTTTTCTAGTTTCAAGGAATTTAGAAGTTGTTTACAGAAGTACATGAAGGACCACCATGCTTTGTACGTCCTTGGTTCTAGCAAAAAATCAAGCAACGGACGCTTGAAGTATGACAATGTGAGTGTGAGTACTACTGAGGTTACGTGGTAGATGGCGTATCGGTGTATCGAATACAAGCGACGTAGGAGTGAAAGTGTAAACGACTGGACGAGTTCAAGGTAATTGCATCTTATGTAATGTCAATTGTTAGCTACGAGTGAGCCATGAGGGTAAAAAGTACATGGTGAACATCAGTGATGGCACGTGCGATTGCGGTTTCTACAGGTCCATGTGGTTACCATGCATTCACATGCTTTCCGTCTTCAAAAAAGACTTCTACCCATACAGTAAGTTATTATTACCGGAAACCACATTTGTTCTAGGCCGTTTCCCAATCCATCGACGTTGGCTTGCAGAATACAACTTGCCTAAAAGCAGCATGTTCCGTCGAGAGGTGACCGTCGCCGTCAATAATCCATTTCAACCGGATTACAAAATGCTTCACCACGGGCTGGCCAAGCTGCAGGATGTTGGTCCCAGAACAGGAAGTCGTATTTTCAAGGCTATCATCGCTTTCATGCACCAATCCATTGAGAAAGCTAAGGCGGCCCTACCACAGACGGACTTTCCTCTTGTTCCCTCCTGCAGTGCGAAACAGCCAAGATGGGAGAAAAAGGTTCACATGGGGGTGCCTTGTGGATATTGTGGTGATCCCGTGAACGTGAATGGTTATCGATGCGATAGCGACCAGCTCATTTTCCATTCAGAATGTATGACTGACGCTGGTATATCGCACTGCCCCTTCTGCACTGAGCAGCTGCAACCCCTCACCAGGTACGTTATTATTTCATTAACTATGCGGTTTTAGTTGCATCCACCTCGAAAGATGTATTGCCTACGACGCTGAAACCTAAAAAGAGACCCCGTCCAGCGCCGGTGATTATTGATGACCCGGTTACGTCTGACGAGGAGTTTCGTGTTGTTCTTCCACGAAAGCGAATCCAAGTAAAAATGTTGCCAGACGATGCCACGGACGTCTCTATCCACGGTAAGTAATGCCAAACCTCTGAAGTTACCTAATGCTTACATTTAGATATGCACACACAAGATGAAGAATTCTACTGAGCCACACGAGAAAGCAAAGGAGCTGCGGAAAACAAGCTGTAATATCCAGAGATAATGGTGTAAATTTAATAAATGCATTCGAAAACTTCCACCATATTTTCAGTGCGTCCAACCATAGGTCGTGGCGTTGTGACTATAGGGTGCACGTAGGCTGACTGTCGAGCATAGACGTCAGTGCATCCAACCATACGTTTCTCTGTAAAGGATACGTGGTTCCGCGTACTAGGGATTTCATCCAACTCCTCCGTTTACCAATTTAATTATTACCATATCTTCAAATCTGCTCATGCTCGATTACACAGACTGAGGCTCACTTCATATCTGGAAATCGCCCCATGCAGCTCTATTTACTGGCCCACGATTATGTTAAATATCTGTTGTTCCCAGTTTCCAGGTTGATGATTATACAACCTCACATTTAAGTCAGCTGTCAGCAACTATTTCATGGATTATTGAATGCACAAGTTGAAGAAAAATGATTCACAACTCATACTACGCACGTTCATCATTTAATCGTTGCTAAAATCCTTTTATCAACCAAATCATATGTCAGCTATCTCGTCAACATATTTCGTTATCAAAATATCGCGATTCCCTAACGTCCTCAAAATACATTTTTAACACATTAAAACAAAATCATTTCCTACAACAAAATGGGCATATTTTAGGCATTCTACAAAATCCGTCCATTGCCATTATGACTATGTTACAACCTCACATATTAACGGTCT
>LOND01011508.1:0-11170 GCA_014220965.1 Paragonimus kellicotti
AATCGCGCGTTTATTGGTTTTAATGTGGAAGTTGAAAGAGATCGAATAAGTTCCTGGAGTAGTAGTCTGATGAAGAAACGATTCTCTAACATTCTTACGAATGCCACACACTGCAGTTGTTAACTCACGACTTACCCCCTCCGCGAATGAGCGGATCGCAACTTATGCAGTGAAATACTGCAGGCGTGGGAGTATGAAATAATACTCGAGATCTGCTGAGCTGTTTTCTATGCAGTTGCAATAACACAGCAAATGAGCCAACGGAGTCGCAATATGGTCTGTGCTGTGTGTACAGGTGATTACTTATGCAGTTAACGCACCGCGCACCAGCACAGTTTTCAGTTAGGATCACACCACCCAGAATCCATAATCACCTACTCCGAGAATGCTTGAATTCGCAACGTTCTGGTGATACGATTGAAAATGAACATTACAACCGCACCATACTGGCACTGTATTTAAGCCGGACTACCAACGTATTTAACGGTTAAACACGTATTGCCAAACTTCCAACCCCCATGTCTGTGTGCATTTTACGCTCTTTCCCATCCTGTTGCAGGAGTCGAGTTGCAGCAAATTGGCAGACACTGTTTAGTTTAGGAAGAATACAGGGAGACGTTGTCATCGACACTAATCTTGAGTCGTGAGCCTATACATCACTTGACCTTTTGAAATCGAAAATGATGCAGTGGTTTACTAAACTGCATAACACTTATATCACACTTCTTTTTTCCATGCAACCGTATGTAAAAGTGAATTGTTTGAGCCCATCGACGTCCAACAACATTTGACGGCTAGTGCTGATTTATTTATTGGTACTTTCACTGCCTTTGCAAGAACAGCATAAAAAGATAAAATTCCAGGAACGGGTTGTCAATATCCTGGCAACCCTGGACTTCTATGGAATTTACCAATTCATTTTACACTATTTAATTTGTCCGATGCCACATCTAGTAAAACAGACTTGCACAATCTCAGATATAACAAGTCGAAATGGCGCACTGTGGATAACGGTGAATATAAACTTCGATCAAGGTTTCCAGCCACCGAAGACTTCATTAACATCTGCCAGTGTTACAATGAGATGTCATCCGGTAAAGCAATCCCTTTGTCGCCTAGTTCGCACGTTCTCACATCACCCATGTGCTTGCGTTTCTAAATCGGAATTTTAGTTCACAACGCAGTGACGATCTTCATTTATACGTCCAATGCACGGTTTGTGCTTTTGGTTGACGTTTTCCCCGTCGACTTTGTTTGTCACTTCTGGCCCGGTGGTAACGGTGCGTTGAGTGATGACTCGTTCGACCGCTCGTTTCGCCTGTAATCCACTCTCTGAGAGCTTTGGCTATATCTCACCAATGCGTCAAGATATTCCGCCGGCTGCCGGGATAATCGCGTCTCCGACTTCGTCATTCACCATACTCGACTCTCCAACAAGGATCTTCTGTAAATCTGCCGGGGTATCAAGTGTTCACCACTTATCCATCTCCCACACGAACCTTGGTTGATCTGAAAGCTCGTATTTCTGTTGCTCATGACAGTTTATGGTCAGTTCGACAGTCTTTTAAGTTTGTCCTGCGCGGAGGTTGAATGTTTTGGTCGACCACATTCTCTTACTTTCACTTGGTCTCCGACCTTGAACGATGGCCATTTGTTCGCTGTTTCTCACTTCAGAACTTCATTCATTCCAGCGCTGTGCTTCTGTTGTTCGTCTCAGCGCATGTCATTCCAGGTGTTGTGACGATTGTTCCTCTCTGACCCCACACGAACGTCTGAGAGGACTCCTGGCCCCCTCCAGTATGTAAGCCCGAGTGGTAAAATCTGAGCCGTTGCATGCTTCGTTATGCGGTATTCTACAAACACTTCCTGTAGTCGTTTTTTCCACTTACCGCCTCAACTGTTCAGCCGTTCCTCCAGTTTTCAATTGAACAGCTCCGTGAACCCGTTCGTTTGCGTATGGTGCGGCAAAGTTCATTGTGTAACCTAGCGTGCTAACGTGTTGGCGTCATTCCGGTTTTGTTTGTGTGAGTCGGGTGCATAATTGTTTACCTGGCTCATGGCTGTTCCTTTTATCGACTTTTACAGGTTTTTCATGTTGTAACCCGTCAATCAACGACCAGGTACTGGGACACGACCTTTACAAATAGAAATGAACACAAAAGGAAGCCTTACTTGCCAGTAGAAATGCTGAAGAAACACTGAAAGAAGTTGGACCCAAGGAGGCCACATGAAACGGGAAAAATGACTTGCGTGAATGGCCAACTCAGGCCTCATAAAGCCAATTGTGCAACAATTAATTCGCAAATTTCCTATCCTTACACCCAGTTATTTTCATATCAAGTTTGAACTAACAGCATAGTTTTCACTGCCAGTTATAACCAACCGGCCAAAAAGTTACTGAATGCGAAAGGTATCGGTAATTTAAAGAACATTGTAAACAAGTGTCATGCATGATTCCAGATAGCATCACGTACATGAAAATAACACAGAATATCGTGGCTGAACATGATATGAGCTGGCCTTATTTGCGCAGCCATTGCGTCCACTGCAAACCCCTTCCTGGCCATAGGTTTCCCCATCATTTCTGGAAACATTTCAAACGGTCTGCGTTGGGAAGCATAATGCTCACGACTAACGTACCCTTACATTGTGTGCTGGCCATGTCCGGTGACATTGACAACTAACAAATTGAAATAACCTCAAGCTCAAGTAGTATCGGGAAATGTAGGACAAAATACTCGTGCCTGTTTGTCCCACGTTCGCTACTTTCACCACGTGGGGAGAGCGTCTAAAGGGCTGAACTTGTCCTCCTCGTGCGAAATGGATATGCTTTCATTTGCTGCCTTCATCTTGGACAGTACGCCAGACACCCCTCGAACTGATCTCTGGCAGAATTTCCGTCTAAGTATGCGGTATGTCTTAACACTAGTAGCTACTCTATCCCGTTAATTAAAACTATGAACAACGTCTAAGCATTCAGTAGACGTTCACACTGTTGGCCGCTGCATTCGGCTGACAGTTACCATGAACAACATTAAGAACTAACACGCGAAATAAGTGCTGAAAAATCAGTATTCGAAGCGTATGATATACACGTTATTCAGTATCTTCAATTCTGTCAAATGTCGTGTTATTATGGATATTTTTTGGCACCGCAAAAGATACTTGCCGTTTTAATCATCAAACGATCATAGGTTGAAAAATTCATCTTTCAGTGATTGACTTGCAGCTTGGGTTAATCAATTCCCGTACACTGTTTCGTATGAACGCCGTGCAATCTCAATCTAGTTAGAAGCAATTCAGTAGAGTTGACAGACTTGACTTCTGAGGCTTCCTAATGATAAAGTGGGACACGCAACTGTCCCATACGCACCAAAAAGTGGGAATAGCCGTACGACGGTGTTATATGCAACCATTTCTGGGAACAGCATTTTGCCGACCGATATCTGCCTGAAACCCTACAAAAATGGGGAGGAAAAACTGCCTCCGTATTGATGTTTACCCTTCAAATATGCCAGTGGTTTTGGTGAACCACAATGCCAATATTGTATGATCGTAAATTATCATTTTGTCGTTATCTCCAAAACGCCGCAAATTGAGCATTTTCAGGTTGGGGACCACGAAATTCACCTTGAAAATTACAATGAACGCATTCACAGAACTTGGAAAAGCAGGCTAATTTTCCTAACGAGGTTGTTCCTCCCATATGTGTAGTATACTCTAAATCGATATGATTCCAAATTTCCGGATGGAATTTCATCCATCATCCCAACTATTTTCCTGACACTTCGCAGGCTTATTTCTATTACGAACTACAACCCTTTCTGCGTTGTTACGTTTTTATTTGCCTGAGGGTTTTCATCTCTGTCATACCGTTTTTTTTGTTAATATCTAATTCTCCAAACTTGTCCCTTGGTTGCAACCGTTCTAATGTGTCTCGTGGGTGAACTAACAAATACGACTTAATGGCTGCGTTGAGGTAGTTAACCCGCGATTGTCAGGCTCGCAGTGGCCAACCTCCTTGAGAACGGTGAACGCAGACTTTTGGACGTTTTCTATGGTTTTGGAGAGAAGTGAACAAGCGCATTTGGTGGTTGCAGGGCGTAATTACGAGATTCGTGGGAAAATTATTCCTAGATGTTTGTGATGCATACATTTTCAGTTGGCCTTTTTGGATATGTAGCTTGGCACTTATGGGCTTTGTAGTTATTGGCTTTGGGGTTCAGTCAATAGGGAGAACGGTCATTTTGGCGATAGTCGTTGCCATCCAACTAATTAGGTGAACATCAAAGTAACGAATTTCCGCAGAGCACATACAGCTTATCAATCGCGCGTTTATTGGTTTTAATGTGGAAGTTGAAAGAGATCGAATAAGTTCCTGGAGTAGTAGTCTGATGAAGAAACGATTCTCTAACATTCTTACGAATGCCACACACTGCAGTTGTTAACTCACGACTTACCCCCTCCGCGAATGAGCGGATCGCAACTTATGCAGTGAAATACTGCAGGCGTTGGGAGTATGAAATAATACTCGGAGATCTGCTGAGCTGTTTTCTATGCAGTTGCAATAACACAGCAAATGAGCCAACGGAGTCGCAATATGGTCTGTGCTGTGTACAGCGTGATTACTTATGCCGTTAAGCAGCGACACCAGCACAGTTTTCAGTTACGGATCACAACCACCCAGAATCCATAATCACCTACTCCGAGAATGCTTGAATTCGCAACGTTCTGGTGATACGATTGAAAATGAACATTACAACCGCACCATACTGGCACTGTATTTAAGCCGGACTACCAACGTATTTAACGGTTAAACACGTATTGCCAAACTTCCAACCCCCATGTCTGTGTGCATTTTACGCTCTTCCCATCCTGTTGCAGGAGTCGAGTTGCAGCAAATTGGCAGACACTGTTTAGTTTAGGAAGAATACACGAGACGTTGTCATCGACTAATCTTGAGCCTATACATCACTTGACCTTTTGAAATCGAAAATGATGCAGTGGTTTACTAAACTGCATAACACTTATATCACACTTCTTTTTTTCCATGCAACCGCATGTAAAAGTGAATTGTTTGAGCCCATCGACGTCCAACAACATTTGACGGCTAGTGCTGATTTATTTATTGGTACTTTCACTGCCTTTGCAAGAACAGCATAAAAAGATAAAATTCCAGGAACGGGTTGTCAATATCCTGGCAACCCTGGACTTCTATGGAATTTACCAATTCATTTTACACTATTTAATTTGTCCGATGCCACATCTAGTAAAACAGACTTGCACAATCTCAGATATAACAAGTCGAAATGGCGCACTGTGGATAACGGTGAATATAAACTTCGATCAAGGTTTCCAGCCACCGAAGACTTCATTAACATCTGCCAGTGTTACAATGAGATGTCATCCGGTAAAGCAATCCCTTTGTCGCCTAGTTCGCACGTTCTCACATCACCCATGTGCTTGCGTTTCTAAATCCGAATTTTAGTTCACAACGCAGTGACGATCTTCATTTATACGTCTAATGCACGGTTTGTGCTTTTGGTTGACGTTTTCCCCGTCGACTTTGTTTGTCACTCGGCCCGGTGGTAACGGTGCGTTGAGTGATGACTCGTTCGACCGCTCGTTTCGCCTGTAATCCACTCTCTGAGAGCTTTGGCTATATCTCACCAATGCGTCAAGATATTCCGCCGGCTGCCGGGATAATCGCGTCTCCGACTTCGTCATTCACCATACCGACTCTCCAACAAGGATCTTCTGTAAATCTGCCGGGGTATCAAGTGTTCACCACTTATCCATCTCCCACACGAACCTTGGTTGATCTGAAAGCTCGTATTTCTGTTGCTCATGACAGTTTATGGTCAGTTCGATAGTCTTTTAAGTTTGCCTGCGCGGAGGTTGAATGTTTTGGTCGACCACATTCTCTTACTTTCACTTGGTCTCCGACCTTGAACGATGGCCATTTGTTCGCTGTTTCTCACTTCAGAACTTCATTCATTCCAGCGCTGTGCTTCTGTTGTTCGTCTCAGCGCATGTCATTCCAGGTGTTGTGACGATTGTTCCTCTCTGACCCCACACGAACGTCTGAGAGGACTCCTGGCCCCCTCCAGTATGTAAGCCCGAGTGGTAAAATCTGAGCCGTTGCATGCTTCGTTATGCGGTATTCTACAAACACTTCCTGTAGTCGTTTTTTCCACTTACCGCCTCAACTGTTCAGCCGTTCCTCCAGTTTTCAATTGAACAGCTCCGTGAACCCGTTCGTTTGCGTATGGTGCGGCAAAGTTCTGGAAAGCTGACTCCTTCAGTACTTTAGCAGCTCCTGAAACTGCGGTCACCCAAGACGTCCGCAGTGCTCCGTAATAACTGTGCGTTACTTCAGAGTGAGTCATGACGTTGTTCATGAAAGCGCGTGCGACCGTTCCGCTTGACTGGCTTGCTGTAAGAACGGCTTCCATCTATCCTGGTAAGTAGTCGATAGTTACGGTTATATAGCGATTTGTTCTCGAAGTAGACAAGAAGATATCTTGTCCCATGTGTGCGCAACCTGGTGGTACGATAGATTGCATCGACGATGTTCTCATCATTGTTTCTCGGTTCTGCAGGCAGTTGAAGCACGTTCGAATGAGACCGATCGCACTTTTTTGCAATGTGGGCCAAAATGCACTTCGCCGAAGTAGATTGCACACGCGTCCTGAGCCCATGTGAACCCCTGCGTATGCCAGCCGAATCACGCGTTCCCTCCGGTCCGCTGAAATAAATTGCGGTCTGCGAGGTCACAGCCCGCTCTGCACCTCCATCTCAGTGACGAGTTGGTCGTCATTCCGGTGTAGCTAGTCGAAGATGTGTACCATCTCATTCAGTTCCAAAGCCAACGCCGTGAGTTTCATTCCCACTAGTAGATGTTCACGAACTTCAGGTGCCAAAGGATCTTGCTGTTGATTGAACATTATCTCTCTGTCAGCTCCATTCGGCAGCCCATTTTCCTGCACTGATCGCGAAAATGCACCGGGTATCTGGTTTATTATTACGCTGACATGTCCAATGGTAAAGTCGAAATCCTTATAGTTGAAGTGACCAGCACGCCAGTCGTCCGCGTGGGTCCTTTGGCACCTTCGATAAGGTCAGGGGTTTGCAGTGCGTTTCAACATACAGAGTGGTCGCTATCAGATAGATCTTCATTTTCCCGTAGCGCCCAGACTGTGGTCAGGCATTCTTTCTCCGTGGTGGAGCACCTTCTGCCTGCTTCCGTCAGTACTCAACGGGCGTACTCAGTTGTTCCGATGGTTTGTGAAAAAACTGCCTTCGATATTTACCGATCGTATTTCACTGAATTACGGCTGAATTTGCCATCCGGTTGGAGCTCCGTATTGGAATATCTCCATGTACTGTGGACAAGCTTCCGCTTGAGTTGGTTGAACGCCGCCTCCAAGGGTTCAGTCTATACAGCTTCTTCCCCTCCCTCAGCATCCGGAGGAGTGGATATGCTTTGTGAGAAAACCCCGGTATAAGCTTTGAATCGTAATCGGCTATTCTGGGAATAGTTGATCTAGACGTTGACGATGTCCGCCACGAGGAGCGAATAGTCCGGAGAGAATTTTGGGGGACAATGTGTCACGCAATTGCCGGATCTGTTGGAGAATTCTTTCCAGCTGTCTCTGATGCCAACAGTTTCTATTTTCCCCTTTGTACATAACTCCCTCTCAGTTTTGTAACAACCGTATCTAATCACCCGTACATAGTGGCTTTGCTCGTCTGGAGGTCACTTCGTTACCTTTTGGCTTTTGTTTGGCGTGCTTCATCAGGGGTAAACCTTTTCTGTTCTGCATGCGGTAATAAATGGACTTGTAAGGCAATTACCTATATTTATTTTTGTAGTTTGCTCAACTTTTAACAGTCTGTCTGTGATTTACATCGCGTTTTTATTGTTCATACTGACCTTCACAATTGGGGTACGCAACCGATCATTTTACACAGTTTACTGCTTACAAAATAGTACGGTAGGCATTTCCATCAAAATCTTGCTCTCAATTCGGTGGTCGTTATTCCTATATGTGTTGCCCGGAGAATATTCAGTCTTAACCAGGGCTCACTGAAACAAATAATACCTGATTGAGTCAGAGCAAAACGACTGTTCGCGTATCGAAAAATGATTGTGGCTGTAATTAACTCAAGGAAATATATCGAAGAAAAATGTATTATCTCGGAATTTAGAATTTCATGGATGCTGGTCTTAGTGTAGGCCTGACCAAAAGAACACGAGTTCGCTGTCAGAACTTGAATGTCTCAAGCAATTACCTCACGCGGGTAAAACGTCACTGATCTTCTATAAATATCTACCAGTTTTCTACGTAGACTTGTTTATTTTCTGGTGGCTAAATAGGTGGCCTATCAGGAGTCTGCTATGACCGTGTTTCCACTGGTTCTTGTCGCTCACAGTTTGGGACCATTCGAAGAGGGTTTCTGTTAGCGCTATTCGTTCACCGTTGTTTGTGTCAGTTACTCGCACTCGCTTTTAATATAAATCAGTTAAGGAACGGTGCTCAAACTGAATAACAGTAAAGAATGTGGTAGTATCAGCTGAACTGAGAATAGAGATTTTCAATGCAATTTATCTGAGGAAGATAGCAAAACATAGAGACACCTTTCAACACTTTCAACGCAGAAAGCTCGAAAATAATCTAGTAGACCTTAACGAAATCACCAGGGGGTGCTTACTGGATAATAACAATCTACTTGCTCAGAATACTTCAAATTTACCTCGTCCACCCATGAATGCGTTCAGAGCTATGATCGAGTGTACTTTCACCGGGTGACCCTGCCAACTAATGCGAACCTTCAATGGACCAATTGTAGAGACTGGCAGCTCTTTTCGTACACGCTGTTCGTCCAACCAGTGCTTTTGTGCGAAGCGCCATCTGGATTTTTAGATACGTGATCAGTGCGTGCGTTAGGCCCGACCCCCTAGACTCTCGTGAATAGTTTCAACGGAATCCATAACAAACAGACCAGCGACAAGTCCTCTGCGGTTTTCGGTTGAATGCACAGCGAGAACACTAGGCATGTGATGTCGTAGGCTTCCGTGGTTAAAGTTCTGAGTTACAACTTGTCTGCCACACAAGGCGGAAAACGTTTGGTAATTAACCAGAGGGTATTGTGCGACTTGTACACATGCGTCATAATATAACAGTTGTCAAATAACAGTGTTCAATTCAATCCACTGTTCGATAGGCCCTGCATTTGTCTGTACTGATGATTGTGATCGACTGTAGCAGGAGCACGCAGATTTACTCGCAATGACTGCGAAACATTTAGTGGGTATGCTTTTTTATGGTCACCGGTAATAGGGGTTGATCATCCGCATCCTGAAGATCACCACAGCGAACGGTAAGTTATAATAAGGTCTGACCACCGGATTGGGTATACTGACCACGACTCATAGAACAACTACGTAAAAGTTGGACAGATGATGATCGATTTCTCATTTCTTAAGTTTGCAATGTTGAGCTGTCAGGTCTGTTTACTTTCTGGTCTTCAATGAAGTGATTTCTTCGAAGACAGCTGAGCTTTCAGCTGAAATGGATGAACCTGCAGAATAAAGAGCTCGGTTAGAGCTGAGAAATCATTACTGGTCGCCCTGTTGAAATTACGATTAAGATGCTCGATCTCGGCAACAGGCTTCCGGACTGGTCAGTTCAGTTCACTCGACTTCTTCATGAGTTGCCAAACGTTGTAGTAGCCGTTGTCGTCCAACACTGTGCAGGCGCACACCAAACAGCCAGATGTGTGACTCAGTTTGTAAATATCCGTGATATACTACTCTTTAAGGGCTATTGAGGGACTCCCTATTCAAATCCTTTAACTAATCAATTAACCATCGAGGATGCCATCCGATCGCAGTGGACTTACCTGAAACCCAATGGCCTGCCTAACGTTATAGTTATACAACCACATAAATCAACTACATCCAGATCTTTCTGGTTGAGTTTATACACATCAACACTGTTGTCTTCACCCATCTGTCAACCTCATTGGTCTACTCAGGGTAAGTGCATGATCGCACCAAAACCACATGCGCGGTATGAAATACAATACCTGGGCAGGACAACTGGCCGTGCGTTCGGACAACGAAGTTCTCGAAACATGAAATGCCCCAAACTTGTGCTTGGGGCGTATGGCTAACAGCGTTCTTATCTCACGACCGAACGGCCAGCAAACCCATCATCAAACTCTTCAGTACTGGCGGCCTGACGGCCTTACGCTCAGGCCGCATTGTCCAGCTCTACTTAATTCAAGAGGTGTTGACGGTGAGCAGAAGTCTTCAACGCATGTTTCACGTGTGCATGGTTTGTACGCAACCACCCACCCCCCAGGACACATGAAACAGCTGACCTATTGCAGTGTATTATATCTCGTCTTCTAGCGGAATTCAAGGTTGGCTGAATATCAGCGAAAGTAATCTGATTTGGAGGTAACCTGCCTGTCACGTTGAAAACTGCTGAGACGGTTGATCGACCGAAACAAATAAATGGACCTTTGACGGATCAATCGACCAAGAATCAAATAAGATGAATCAACATAAATGTTGATGAGCACTAGTTATATTTAGGGATCGGAATAAAAAAAAATCAAACCACAACTGTAACAACCTTGAAAAATCAACGGTCGTTTCTTCGTTACCGTAAGAGGGGGAGGGAACGTCTAACAGTGAAGCTTCATCACAGAGATCTAGATGTCACATTGGAGCGTGATAAATGAGATCACCGACCAATTAAACTAACTTAACCACATCAACCTGGGTGTCAGAACCGGGAGAACGAATGAACGAGCGCTCTACATGGGAACAAGACGAACGCGAGAGAAAGCGAAATCGATCAAAGTTCGGTACGCCGACAGTCGGCTGGTGTTATTGAACAGATTTTCAATGTCAACCACAGACTGCAAGCAATTGAAAATGACGGATAAATAAAAAACATGCAACTCCTATTGGTCATCAACCTACAAACGTTCATTCGTTGGTATGACCCAACGGTATACCTTGTCTGATTCCCACCAACTCACTGAATGAAAACCAGGTGGGACTTTATTATTTGCCTACGTCTGTGAACTGTTGAGGTTACAACAAAGCCTAAAGCAGGAAACCTAGCATTCTTTTGGTATTCCTTCCCGCTGG
>LOND01011509.1:0-10296 GCA_014220965.1 Paragonimus kellicotti
ATTGCCTCATTCATTGCACTTTCGGGCCAGGCAAGCCGCTCACTGTCAGTTGAGTCAGACATTTGAGTCACTGGTTTCGGATGAGGTCACCCCAAAAAAAACCCGTATCCTCGTCTCGCAAGTCAGACTTTTGAAGTAGAGACTCGAGATGAGGTCGCTCAACTCAACCACTCTCCGCAACGTCAACATCATAGTCAGCAATACATCAGTGGTTCACACATGTCTAACTGCCACACAAACATGGTGAAGAAGGAAAGCGAACTCTGTTTAGGAAAAGAATGAAAAAAGAAGAACAGAAAGGGGCCCAACTACTAGAAAATAGCTACGTTTGTATTCAAACATTCAACATCAAGGTGCCTACATCTAGCAAAACAAACGAAAGACGGCCGGGAAGTATCAGAGGTTTTCATTCCCCTGACAGACCAGTCCAGTCATTACACCTTTTTCTTCTGCCTCTAATTATCCTCTTTTCAGGGCAAGGCAATCGGTGATCGTTGGCACCTTTGACGTCCGCACTCCTCCACAGACCGGTCAATGGGCTGCTGTAGTGAACACCATCTCGAGTCTAAAGGCGAATTTGTGTTATGCCTCCGAAACGCGCCCTTACGAATCTGGCATTTTTATTCGCTCAAATTCGATTTTAGATCAATATCATGGATCGGCGGTTCTTTCTCAGGATCTGGTGACGCTGGAGCTGAATCTCGTAGTCAGGCTGGAGTAGGGGTTGTATTAGGTTCTAAGGCAGAGCAGAGTCTGCTCGATTGGATTCTAGTGAATGGCCGGCTGCGTGTAGTCAAACCTAGCACTTCAGCGAAAATCAGTCGAAATAGACCAGAAAGACGTTTATTTGCCACATGTGCATATTTTCCAACAGACATTAGTTCAGATGCTGTCAAGAATGCATTTTACGATACTCCCTTTGACGTTGTGGGACGAACTGAACACTCGGACATCGTTGTACTTGCCGGTGGCATGAACGCAACGCACGACAGTTCTAATCCATGTGAGAAACGATTAGGAGGTGTGTTTGTGTCGGTGCGCATCGCACTGAGTGGGGATCGGCTGTTAGAAGTGTGCGCACCTGACAAACTGTATTTTGAGCTGCACGTATTAGCAGAAACGACGGCAGTGTCACTTGCAGACCACTGTGTGCAATTCAACCACGGACACATATTGGTCATATCGCCGTCAGCTGTTGATGTCGCTACTCCATTGTGTGTCATTCATTTTGGAGTAATCACCGTAACACAAATCATGCGGTTGTTCACACCCGCTTTCTTTTATCGCTTACTAAGAGATCATTTGCTCACACGTATAAAATACCCAGTTTTACTGCTTACTAAGAGATCATTTGCTCACGCGTATAAAATACCCAGTTTGAAATAGGGTTCGCGAAGAGCACTGACAGTTAAGTTGCCTGAGTCACAACAAAGGAGTAATCCAAAATTTCGACAGCCATGCGAGCCTCTTGTGAAGAGGTCCATTCCAAAGTAGCATCACATGACAGAAGTAGATTTCAGTTAATGCAGCAGGACTTATGAGCAAACTTGGACTGATCTCCTCTGAATCCGAATACGACGGGGACCGCCGTAATCTGGAACGTAAACTTACGAAGAGTCAGTGTATGGAATATGAGGTTTATCTCCGAGATCACCGAAGGGATAAAGGAGTTTTTTTTTCAATGAGTGGCCGGTTGCTATTTCCTCTGATCCTTGTTGCCATTGCGAGGGTGTTAGTGAGACTGTATGTGAAAAAGATGACTGAACGACTTACAACTTGTCGCGGGGGCTTGACAGGTTAGTTAGGCGCTTTGAGAAACAGTTCAAATGACTCGAACCAATTCATTCAGCTGCGGACGATGGAGGTTATCTGGCTAGCTGTGGTATTCTAGAGAGTGCTTTCCCGGAAAACAAAGTGACTTTGGGGCCTAAACTATTTAAACGTTCTAAAACTCTAGGTTCGGATCTCCTTGCTGAAGTTTTTTTCAAAGGTGGTGGGGAGAGTATTGTCTGAACCGACCACACTCCTCTTTTCCATATGGGAAGTTGAAGGGGTGTCTCATGACTGGTGATTATCAACCGTAATTTCCATTTTATAAAAGGTATCAGAATATCATTTGACAACCACAAATATGTTAGCCTCATCTCTATCGCATCTAACCTTTTCACAAGTCTCATAATCTGACCGCTTCTGAAACATTCAGAGAACCAGATAAGAATAAAACAGATGTTTTCTTACAGGTCACATTTTCACATTGTGACAAATTCTGGATCATTGGCATCCCATTTCTGAACTTACGGTCGTGGTGTTTTTGTATCTAAAGGTTTCTTTTGATTCTGCTAGTCAGTATGCTCCCTAGGGCTGTCCCCGTTGTAGAGAAGTCCCAGTGAAGCATGTCGATTTATTGGAGTCGTTGTATACCCACTCTGGTTCGAGAGTGCGCATTTATGGACAATTATCTTAGACGTTATTCACGTCAAGTGGAGTTCGACAAGAATATCCGGTCTCGTCCTCCTTCTGCCCTGTGACAGAAAGCTCTATGTGGAAAGTACACTCGTCACGAGAATCTGAACGTAAAGCTTCTATCACGTAATAAACTGACTATTATTGGGTGTGCGGATGACAGTTTTACTTAGTTCTTCTGCATTAAATGTAAACCATTGGGACCCAGCTAGATGATATGGCTGGTGTTTAAAGTATGCACTTTATGGTGTAAAGTACTGTTACAGGGCTGGGTTGACAGTGATCATGTCTGCCGTTTCAAGCAGCCAACTGGAGGCTGTCAATCAATTCGATAAGCTGGGTACTGTCGTCTCATCAGCTTGTCATACTACCACCGGTTTGACCATGAGAATAGCAAATGCATTTGCCAACCCCCGTCACTTGTGGCGTCGCAAATACGTCTATTTATCAATCAATCGTAGGGCCTGCATTGCCTACGGACACTTCGTTTCGTTCTGTAAATCAGAAACCTTGCTCATTCGTGCGGAAGATTCATTTAAACTCGCGGTATTCGATCACCGCCGGTTGGCCTGTACCAAATCATTGACTTTGTGAGCAACGCAGCAGTCCGTCGGCGTGTATCTGAGACACGTGCAGTTTCCTGATCGATCGCCGAAATTGAAAAAATGCGCAGTTTTCGCTGGTCAGGTAACGTACTCCGTAATTTGATGGAGCGTCTGTCGCGCCGCGCATTGTACATTTTGACTGCTGATGGTTAGAAGAATCTGCAGAGTGGCGTGACCATGGGCTGTGTAAGCTTTGACTGTTCTGCTTAGCATGGTTGGCGGGTGTATTCTACCTGCCTAGGGAGTTCGCGACTATCCACAGCGCTGGTTGGAAACACCTTCCGATTTGGCATTATGTCGCAGTCAGTGGCGAACTTGTATCCGCAAATCTGTTTACCCTTCTTTTTCGTGAAACCCAATAGCTCTTATTTGTTTATTTTTTTCTCCCATTTTTCCTCACTGTACACTCATACTTATTTATTACTCTACAACTCCGTGGACATTTCTCGGAACCAACAGCACCTGGAGTCATTGTACCCACGGGTACGGCTCAAGATTGAAAGTGATCGGTGATTGATTTTGTAAGCAAACCTAGTCGATGACAAGGTCTTCTCTAAGATTTTCTAATGCATCTCTTCACGTGTAGGCAGATACATGCAGAAGACAGGTTTTAACTGTTAACACACCTCGTGGACTGTACGAGCATTTACCACTCGATACGAAGTGTTCTCCGGTGACCACTCAGCAAGTCGTGGACACGATGCTAGGTGGTTTGATGGTGGCTTACATGTAAGACATTGTCATTGTTAGTGCTACAATTAAAGATCACCAGTGGCATCTCACTTTGGTCTGTAAACGCACTGAAGGGCATGGCTTACTTGATTGGCCTGACAAGTGTTCTCTTTGCGTGGGAGGTGTTCAATACCTTGGTTTCATTATTGATCGGGAGGGTCGTAAGCCACATTCAGAAAAGATGTAAACAATGGCAGAAATCACTCCATGAATGAAAAACACTGCCATCCAAACGTTTCTAGGTCTGGCAAACTATCACGATAACTCTGTGCCTCATTTGCTTGTATTCGTGCACCATTGAATTGCCTACTAATGTGGGATTCTCCGTGATTTTGTTCAGAGGTCTGTCAGTTTCCATTCGTACGTATCGAACAACTTGACTTCCATTTCGCTTCTGACTTTCTACTGCCCAAAATTAGAAATCATTGTGGCACGTGTGTGTCAAAATTTGGTAGTTTGGCAGCAGTGCATAAACTTCTCCAGGGTTCACAAACAGCAATCTATGGCAGTGATAGACTACAATATTACTGGGATATAATTTTGAAACCCAGTTCAAGAAAACGTTCGGTTTGAGCCAGGTGGATGCTTTACGTCGTCTGGTGGCAAAACAGACAATCACAAAAGCCTGACGAAAATTAAGTAGTCACATCAATGTCAGTGGATGATGATATTTACGGAATCTTTTAAGACTTAGTCTTTGGCCAATCGGTAATTGCCGAAATCGTTTCAGACGACAGAATAAGATGCTATATTACAGTAAGTTATGCAGTGTCTCCAGATTATCTGTCCAACTGCTTAAGTAGACGAAAGATTGAACCAATTTTCTCGCCGTGTGATTTTACTCGCCACGGGTAACGAATGTTTAATACTACCAGATCGTGTAGCGAAGTCAGCAGTTTTACCTCCGATCCGTTGTGAAGCAGTTACACTGGGGTCATCGTGATATTAGCCGCGGAAACCAGCGATTCGCAGTTTTGTTTGTTAGCCTCGAGTTGACAGTCAGATCGAATATTTGGCTCCGTCTTGCAGTAACTGCAACGGTGGCGAAAACTCCCGCAAAATCTGAATTGTATTCCGCCCAAGGCTGAAAATGGTGGTGCCAGGTTCATCTTCATGGACAAGCCTACCCAACGGACTGTTGTATTCATCACCAGTCGACGCACACTCATATTGACCAGAAATTTCCCCCTCATGCGAGTAGCCACAACTATTGTTAAATCGCTCCTGGCGATTTAGGGTAATTCACTCAGTAACGCGTATTCGACAATTCCAATAACGCTTATTCAGACGGTCGGGTTGACGGGACTATCTTCCAAGTCCAAAAACGTCAGAAAAGGCGATCGAAAGTATTGGAATTTATACGGTACTGTTTAATAAAATTACAACAAAGGTACTATCTCACCTTGAATGTGAATCAACCGGGTACACAAATTATCCAGCAAAGGAGTACAAAATGGAGCAACTAAGCACGTGTTCACAAACAGGCCACCAGTCAACGGGAAATGACCTCATTAAAACAATCGGGTACAGATGAAGATGAGAACGTGTCAAACAATATCAAGAAAGAAAGTTTGAATAGATGAGCAATGATAATTATAAGGAAGAAAGCAAACATTTTATGTGCAGTTATGGTACAAAATGTCATGATCGTTTACTGCACACAGCAAAGACAACTAAAGGCAAATTAAGGATCGGCTTTTTACAAACAAACCAAACATACCTCAACGGATTCATCGTTCCGCATCATACCAGACAAAAGACGACAAACGTACCAGACGAACTTCAACAGATCCAACAGCTATTTTTCACCTTCGACGTTTTTTCTCTCAATCAACTGTCAGAGACTTTAGTGACTGATAGTAGACCAAAGTTCACTTCGGTGGAATTTCCAGAATCCTGTTTCGGCAATGACATTCACGCGGTCGGTAGTGAACAGGCTACTGTGCTACTTTGTTCGTCATGAAATGCCTGAGGAGTTGATAGATGATAACGAACCACAGTTCACAAGTGCGAAATTTCAAGGCTTTTGTCAAAATTGGAGGGCTGATATATCCGTTTACGAGCCTTTACCATAGTCAGTCGACCGCGATGTTCTATGTTGTAACTGTATAGTCGGTTTCTGTCGGACCGTATTCTACACTCAGAGATTGGTTAGACTCATGGTCACTGATTCTGCGACAATTTGTAGGCTACTTTGTATCCGTGGCCTTGGTTTTAATGTTAATAACGTTAAACCAGATGTCTGTATAATTGCTACCGCTGTTTCGGTTATCTCAACCTCGTCCAATCCTAGGTGCGCGATCCAATTGCAAATCGTTACATAGTACATCAGTCGTATTCCGAATCTGATCGATTACTAACAGAGGCGTTATCCACGCGATCGTCCCACATGAGACGGGTCAAATGGCAGAGACAGCAACAGTGAAACATTGCAAGTTTTTGCTGCGAATGATTGAAAGTCGTCTTTCCGACACCAGATGTAACAAAGATTGGCGAAAACTAACCTCGTCGATATTTCCACGGCCGTCTTACAAACTAACTGGATGACGTTACCCAAGTGGGTGACATTGCCCAAAATCTGTGGTGAATTGTCTACACTACGGTAAATGAGAGCGAGAACGCTTCAATCTCTGAGGGGTATCTCACTTTGAAGGTGGAAGACGCATTCCATACAGACCAGCGTTGTCAGAATTACCTAGATGTCTTCGGCAGTTTGGCTAAGTGGAACGATTTCATCCACCTACTCCATGCCGGTCAGTTTACGTTATATGCCGCGTGGTCAACAAGAACTGAAGATGACTAACGTGCGAGAATGCGACAGGCAAGTCGCGGACATGTTCCTAACGTAACAATACCCGGAACCTCCAGAAGAACACAGAAGACCTTGACCTTCAGTCGAGAATGTATTTGCTCTCTAACCAAAGGTAACATTGCAGACCAGCGTCTGCATATATATAGTCTCTGAACAGCCTTGAAGAATCCCACGTTAATTGATGCATTAAAAGTGGAACAGGTCAATTGCAAGACATCCGCCGAAATTGGGTTCCCGGTCCAGCTCCTCGCGCCCTTCTTTTCAAAGATTATGGAGACTGGTTGACGTCACAACCGACAAACCTCTTCCAAACGGTTTGGGAAACCGAAGAGGTATCTTATCATCGGTGTTTATTATCAGTTATTTCCCGTTTACGAATGGGGGAAGCATTCAGTTCTGTATCCTGACCTCTGTCCTATGACATCGATACCTTGCAATTACGACACTCGCCAAACCCTACAGGTTTGACGATGTGGTGAGGCTTTCATTTTGGATTGCTACTGTGACCTCGAGATTATATTTGTGGACAAACTGAAACCGGTTTTTATCAGGAAACGGATTACTGAATGCGAAGACTAGCTGTCTCACCGATAATCCCTTTGATAAATATATCGCGCTGTCTGCCTCGGCTACGTTGTCGCTCGGAAGTAATGGACCAGAACAAAACCATAAACAATCGAACGGTTTGAAAATTAACGCTAACCAACGTGATTTGTAGATTGTGCGGACGTCCGTCGTGTACAGCTTTATACCGTCATATTTTCTAGCATAACCGGATTTAGACCGTGCACATCCGATAACTACGACCAATCATACAGTGTACAAAACATCGGAAAAAATACTTTCGGTCGTTTCGCAAAACCACCGTTACCTTCACTGATGATTGTTACACACTTCACATGCCGCTGCGAAGCATTTAACATCCACGGGGAACATGAATGTGAGGACAGCCTATGATGAATGCGACTAAGACGGCATTTTTCAATATAGTAGATTGAAACTGACCAAATTCCAGAATGTCTGAAGACGATTGCCAAAATTAGTTTCCTGTATTCCCATGTAATCAGTTATTGATTTGCTGTGAGTCGTCGACAAAATTCGTGAAGCCAGGATAAATTTTACTATTCGTATCTGTCAACGATATACTTTAAATGAAACATTGTAGCCATTTCGTAATCAACCTTCCAGTTGGCCTGTCAGAGAGGCCCTGTAGCGATAAACTGGTGATTTTAATTCGCACCCGACTTGTTGCAAACCTCTGTGCACACTTGACTCTTGAACCAGTATTTTGACCGACTCCGTTTTCTTATTGCTTCGTAATTTGACCACTGATTTCGCGTATCGATAGTATGCTACTTATTTATCTGTTGCGCTATTCTCAACCGTTCGTCTTGGTTTCCTAAACCGCATACTATCAACTGCTTGGGACTTTTCGGAGTTTTGAAGAGTCTCTTTTATATTACACTCCATTTTATTTTGTAAGTAATTGTTTGTTAGTCCATAACCGTTGCACAGCTTCAGTTTAAACAAGAATTTTAGCATCATCTGGAAGGAGCCTGTCAACTGCGGGAATAGGACCCCCCGTTGGATTGAGAGTGAGCACCGAAGAACACTTAGATCATATAAAACCCCAGCCACCGTGATTATTACTTGAGTAGGATTGTAGTGAGAGGGATCTTGCGTATCCAAGCAACCACTTAGACCCCGCGACAAAAGTAGACGGCAACCTCATCTTTTAGAAACATCCTCCTTGTTAAATAGTCGATATAAACCGTTTGTCGCAGCAAACAAGAGAACGCTACTAAGAAACTGTGTATCGAACTTTGTTTGAAGAGTCTTTACAGAGAATCAGGTACGGACGAAGGTGGGAAAGATTACCGATGAGTAGTTGGGGATTTGGTTACTTTCATGCTGAACATCTCATTCCGACACAAGCAAAAGTGGTTGAGTGTTCATATGTGATAATTCGGTCGTGCCTAGTGTGAGATCAATGGCACAGTGGTCAACACGGTTGCTCATGAAAGTGTGGCCGGAGTTCTAGTCCCGGCCGTGGCAAGGATATGCACTACTGACGAGCTCTGAGAGCGAAACTCGAGTCTAGTGCTTCTTTTCGAAAGACGGCTAGCTGGAAAATCTTTCTGAGTGTGAAGGCTGCGATCAAATGCTAGTGATGTTCAGCTTCAAAATAGGCACGAAAAACAGCTGTCAGGGTTAAACGTTGGCATAAAATTGGAGTGTAATGCGGATGCTGACCGAAATGCTAGTGATGTGGGAGTGCATTAATTGTTAGGTGGCAAGGCCTCAAGTTTGTTGTTAGGCTCACGTCAATCCACGAAGGTATAAAGTGGTTAAATTTAAAACAGAAAAGCTCCAACATCCTAGCAAGCGTAGCTAGACAGTTTTGAATGAATTATTCATGCCCCTATTTTGTATGGCATATGGATCTAGGTGTTGTCCCGATGGAAAATTACTGTCCTTTCCAAATTCGAAGAAATTAAGGGTAGGAAATTTTTTGGCGTTATTTTAGTGTGTAACAGTCAACAGCCGGATTACCGTCGATTGTGATCAGTTTACCCAAGCCAGCTTCTCTTCAGTGAATGAAACAAACTGCCAATGGTACATCCGATAAACAGGAGTCTCAGTTCACAATAAGTGAGGTTGTATCAGCCGTGGATTAAACGAAATGTGTTTAGTGGTTTTCTTACAACTCGGCCATGAATATTGTCTACTGTTCCTTGCACAATCCTTGTGGAGATTTTGACTTTAACCCACGTCAATTTTTAATAAATTCTACACTGTGAGCTCGCATAATGTGGCTGCGAAGTTGTTTATTGCATGAAATCCTGTACAGGTTATGTGAAAACAAGATAACGAACGCGTACACTCTCTTGCATGGCTGACGTGTATCCATACACACTGGGCAGTCATACCTTATCATCCACCCTGGCTCTACGTCCCCCACAGTACGTACAAACTGTTCCAATAGTCGCTTCTGATCTTTCATCTTCCTGGCGTTTAGGTATATCTTATAGTTCCCGAACGTCATATTATACTAATCACAAACGAAACTGCCTGCTACACCACACTTATCGTTTGTAGGTTGTTATGTCCATCCATTAACGTTGAGCTGATAGTGAATGCTCAATGCGGTAGTCTCAATTATACGCCACAAAGGTGCACATTGCGAAGAGTTCAGTAAACTGAGGTTGACCGCTCATCTGGAATAATTTCAAAACTTTTCCTACGAAACACTCACTGTTTGATTCATGCGTATATTTTTAGACATCAGGCATTTCCTATGACTGAAAAAGTAACTGTTTAATAAAATTTAGTTCCCTGCACAGTTGTAGTAGGCTGACGCGCGCGGCATTTTGCGAAGCAATTTTTATCCACAGACACCTACATGCAACCACGTTGAAGTAATCGTTACACCCCCACGAAACAAAAAACTGCACAAATTGCGTCGGCAACCTCCCTGTATCGTTTTGTACAAAAGAGGTGCATTGCAGTTGATTTTTATTGTAAATAAACCGGTATCGGATGGGGAATTGTCAAAAACATTCTAGTGAACGGCAGCCGGCGATTCGAAAATGTTAAGATAAATACTCCATCACGCCGGGGTAGTAAAATTCCTGATCGTTGTCGTGTTAAACGTCTTGAAGACCAATCGCTTGTCTCATCTTG
>LOND01011529.1:0-10804 GCA_014220965.1 Paragonimus kellicotti
GTGTACCGGCTCATTTGACTTACGAGGTCACAAAGCGTGTAGTTCAGATAAGTGAACAGTACACCAGTAGCTTTTGCCTTCGCCAGATCGCCTGTGGGAAAGTCCCTGTTTGCGTCCAAATTTAAGAGAATTCGAAGCGCTTAAATTAAATGAATCATAATGTCAGTGTAGTTAACACGCGTCAGTTAGAAACACGAGTACGAGTACAGATGTGATGCAGTGTTATGATAATCTGTCCTATAGGATATGTGACAACTGAGCATCTGATTGGTGTCTATTATTAAAAGTTGCACGGTGTTTGGTCCATTTTAGGAGGATGTTCGCTGAGGAGCTATTCAACGGTGTGCCATCTTGTCCTGACTGGCCTCTGCGCTGATGTCGCTGTCGCCTATGTGATGACCAGTAATGAACATACATACGTAGATTAGGCAAAATCGGGAGCACACTCGTTTGAGGTTAGAATTCCGGTTGCACGACGATCTTCCTACAAATGGACAGCACAATCGTGCTGTTGACCAGGAATGACAAACTAGTGATTGAGCGTCCAAAGGTAATTTTCAACTATTGAATCTGTTGGGAATTGTTGAGCATAATCTCATAGACCACATACTAAGTTTGAATACACAACAAAATTATTTTACCTATAATCGACATAACCTTAAACTTCAGTATGTGGGGTGGTAAAACATATCTTGGCAGTGGAGACAGACCCAGCCAATGACTACAGGCGTGCAACTGCCAGCAACAAGCTACCGAGATGTAGGAAAGATCGCCAGTGCACACGACTGTTGGTAGAGTTGGTGTCGTCAAGATCTTGAAACAACAGTGCTACCGGCAATATGTACTGTAAACTTCGAGTTCATCAGTCAGTTGAAGGCAGTCGCACTACGTGACAGCCAGCAACGCTGTTTGTACATAATCAAGCAGTGACCATCTTCATTATCAGGATAGTTATTTTAAGAGGACACTGGTTACGTGTTTCATCACTATCGAGATGTTATCAAACACACTTAATGAACCATCAGTTCAGGGCATCGTGCCTAGCTTCAGATACGTCGACTGACTGTTTAACGCTTACATCTATTTGATTATTTACCTGTCTTGTTTGTCCTATACTCTGAGTACGCGTGCATTTATGTGTATTTCTGGGGACTGCAGCAGTTGACTGCGACCTACAAGACAGACACTAGTTCGATGCCAACAAACTGTGCAAAACGTAAACTCCATATCAAACAAAGAGGATTAACGTATAAAATTTTATATGTTAAATGAAGCCAACACTCTTTTCTCCCATTTCCGAAATGATATTGAATCGGACACTCTCAAATGGAAAATGTAAGACTAACGGATGACATCCATTTCAAAAATTAACCAACAGTTATATATACATGGTAACTCACGTAGATCCTCCGAAGCTGTAGAATCGTAATAAATTATTTCACTTATTTTTAGAATTTGTGATTACAGTAACTTGAAATGGTCATATCTGTCAAACAGATCAAGCGTGGTCAAGTTTACAGCAACTTGAAGGAATTAGCACACTCAACACATGGACTCTTATAACAGTTTGTTCACAAAACATCGTCTCCAAACTAACGAGCCGTTGGTTACGAATTCACTAGCACGAAGTCCAGCACTGAACTACCTCTTTCCGTTTCGTTAGTTCAGTTAGTAGAGCACGCGCATAGTGAGGACCTATGGTTCTTAACACAAGTTCGGGTCCATCCAAAACGCACATTCTCAACAATCGGGTATCTTGTAAACCGAAAGACCTATCACAGTCTTCGTCAGTAATTATACGTTACTACCCAATATTCCTAGCCCTGAGAAAAACTGAAACTCATCATCAGTACAATGCAACACTGTATAGGACACAAAATGACCATTTTGATACAACGAGAAGTTTCACTGGTAGGTATGGAAGCAATCTTGTACCAGCTCACTTAGGTCGTTGAAAGCCCGCTGATGGACGGATCAAGCAGATCCAGACCACCTTATGTCCATAGCTTGCAGACCACCTGATCACACCTTATTCATCTGCGTCTATATCCACGAACACATTTAGTTCTTCCCCTCTCACACGTTCCGCTTCAAGTTACAATTTCCTGACGAATATGTAAATGCATATGCTACATGAGATGAGTGCGCAATAGAACATCATCCATGTGCAAGACAGAGGGATCAGTTAAGTGAACGTGTAAATGTGGGTAGAAATGTATTTATGATTGTGCAGTTCAAGACGAACCTGTCAGCCCTGTCGTTCAGTCAACACATTTAAACGTTCAGTCGGCGTGGAGTCCCATGCAAGTGTACAAATGTAAATGATGGTTCACAAAATTATATCGGTTCATAGCCCAAAGTCTTCTTTTTTGTGCTTTGAAAGAGTTTTCTTGTATAGTTAAGGTTTTAATATATTATTTAAATGAATTTGGTGATGTTTTAGTATGTTGGCTAACAAAAATATTTTCAGGGTATACTCGTAACGCTGGAAGTGAGTATTATGTTAATCTAAGTTTTTCAAGCACTGGCGTACAATACATTTTGTGTCAAATGTCAATTGTCAAATGTCTATTCGAAGGAATTCAACCATGTGAGGCTAGGAGATTTGACAACAGTTTTCCTCGAGCAATCAAGATGACCTCCACATTAATTCATTAGGCGAATAAGTACAATAGTCCAGTACACATGGGCACACCAATCTGCGTTCATTGCTTGTTGGGTTTCGTTTCCATATCTCTACTTATTTAGTCAGCTGTACACAACACTTACTGTGTACTCATAATCGAAGATATATTGAAAAATTTATATGAGGATTACTTTTATAAAGTATTAGTAACAGTAATAAGCTTGTTAATCACACTCATAAAAATACTCAGACAACTAACTTATAGTCCAGAGTAATTGAAGTAGTTGAAGCAGTATGCCATACACATTCATGTAGTGCATTTTGTAGGTTATAAGCAAGTCTTTGCGTACCACGGGTATTTATCATACATTGGTAGACAAGGTCATTTCGAGAACACTTTCTATTAACAACAAGACATCGGTGTGAAAAACACGGAAATGGTTTGAGTTAGACGAGATTATAAAAACAACTGGTAATTAGCATAACATTGTGATTGTAAGGAGTCTTACACATTAATGAGTACTAACAAGTGTTGACTGAAGAACCCGTACCCTAAAACAGACCTCATTAAGCAAATCCATGGGTTGATTGACAAATTCTAACAAGAAAGAGAATTAATACAAATCTTACTCGTTCAGTCCGAGAGGGTTTTCACATATCTTGAACAATTTTCTTACATCTGTACAAAGGAAATACCAGAAAACCTTTCAGAAGGAATGCGTGACAATATTTTGATAAGCTGGGCGTACATCCTTGAAATTATTTTACGTTTCTGGGCAAAATGAAAGTGACAAACAGAATAAAATACCCGTCACAATCCACCTGAAATCTACACAGCACGGATGCACGTGACTATTGTACTCGATCCGCGGAGGAAGGCTACCTCAAATCCAAATCACTTTGATGAGAAGTGAACTAAGATCAACGCCCTGTTTTAACCTACATGATGGCAATTCAAAAGCCAAATCCTACTAATTTTGGAAAATAAATTTTCAGCGAACAGACTGTCTTGGATAAATTCTCCTCTTTGATTGGCACAATTACATAGAATTAAGTGACGAGTTAGAATGTTAGTGATCAAAGAATAATGGAGGGACAATGTGATTGGATAAAAAATTAACAACATTTCGCTGTGGTTAGCTACACAAACCAAGTCGGTCCTAGGTAGTCAATGTTAATCGGGCAGGAACAGTGAGACGGGGACAAGTTGTTTCACAGGTTGGGCCGCCGTGTACAACCAAGAAAGCCCCAGAGTTTGAAATTCAGGTGACGTAGTCGGATTGCGACCGCCTCGGCTATCGACAAGGTGTGGTATCTTGACCTTTCGCCACAAGGTGGCCGGGGCCCGATAGACGATACAAAGTGCTGTATTCGTGTCTGTGAGTTGACTACAAATCGAACATTTAGGCCAGAATTCATGCGCTGTGTTGTCCCAGAGTGAAGCGAAGCGGGGCAAGTGTTCACGGATTCTTTCAGATAAACGTCCAGTAATGCGATGTTAATTGATTAGACGCAGCTTCGGAGTTGTTATCACGTCAAATCACTAATGCTATCAACAAGACCAATTATGCCGTAAGCTCTGTTGTCACATTTCATTCGAAATGAGCGTTTCCACTGAACCTGAAAGATAACGTGCCTAATAATGTTGCTGTTGTAACTGCCGCTGCGGCCTGCGAGGCGCGTAACCAGATAACGGTTAATGATACGGCGGATAACGGGACGACGGACAATGGAGTGCATGCGGTTAATTCGTCTCTCCCCGGCCAATCCAACCACCCGGGGCTAACGCATAAACACAAGGGAAAAGATTAGACCTTCAAACGCAGCCTTCCTATGTCGCTCAGTCCGAAGACCGCACCATCACAAACTCGTTCAAATTTATAAGGTTTGGTACCAACAACAAAGCAAGGTCAAAAGGAATGGACCAGACAAAGTCCAGACAGTACAGCTTAGGCCAGTAGTCGGGATGACAACAAGTTTGCACGAAGGCTGAGGACGCTCGTGAAGACCGGAGACGTATATTACCATGACAACTGTGATGGTGATAAATGTATTTTGCTAGTTCTTTGTCACAATATTTACGAGAAATTGGAAACTTCCCAAACAGTTGCCTTTTCCTGAATGAAAATCCCGACAGAGTACGCCTATACCATTCCGCTTGTATCAGGGTCGTAAACCGAAATACTGTGTGCAATTCGCGTTTACGACTAAAGCGTTTAGTTCCCGCCGTTCTTCACCAGTGACTTTTGTGAACCATGTTAAGACCAACGCTCATAATAAGTGCACACTTAATGTTGTTGGGTTTATCTTCAAGTTTTGCTTAACTCATGCTTCGAGAAAATCCACCCATTTGCATTCCAGTGGACTGCAGAATCAGTTAGTCCCTTGGTTTCAACGTAACGCAATTAATAGCGTTGAAATGCGTTGGTGATGTTCACTGAATACAAATGACTCAGCCTCAGTTCAAATCGATTACTGTCAACGTTCTACGTGTGTGCAATCAGTACCGGAGTCACGGTAAACAAATCGTGCGACAGCGACTATACCCTGGCGACAGACCTGACCCGAAATCTACTGGTTTTCACGAAGGCAATTGAGTTGATGGACATGGATGTTTATAGTCGTCCCGTATACATTCACCAGATTTGAATGGCAGGTGGCACACATTATTAAGTTGCTATCATGAAAATTATAAGAACAGTGAGCTGGGGCAATCCCCGTGATTATCTACTTGCGTTGAGCTAGTCTGGCAGAAGAATTGGAGACAGGTCAGGTGATCATCACAACAAATACCCTTTCCCATTGGTTCTGTTATGTCTGCACTACGCATTGAAGTGAGAACTGAAGTGATGCAGCAGGAACCTTGTGTATCCTGGCTAAGCTAGCATGAAAGTAACAATGACTAGGGTTTACAACGAACGGATCGACGAACCAATAACAAGCCGATGAGAAAGGACAAAGCATGTCTGGGCACGCTAGCCAGAGTGCGCACGTGACCGGCAGGTGTGAAACGGTAAAGTTCACGTGGACGATTGTATGCGTGGGTGTGTGCATGCACAGGCAGGGACTTAACACGGATGAACCGTACACCTCTTCCCGTTAGAAAAGAAAATGTCATAAGTACTACCGCCTATTGGCATTTATCTGAAATCTCTGGATTGGGGGGCGTGTGCGTCTTGAGTGCCTTCTTTCAGGACTGCTCTCCGGCGGCGGTACATCAGGTTGTTCAGGTTCAGGCGTTTTTGCTTTTGGTAAAGAAAATGTATCAAATAGTATATCTAGTGGCAGTTCATAATCGTTGTTTACGTAGTTGTCATCTGTCGTGTATCTGCGTTTGATATGATTGACATGTCTTCTGGTTGTGCCTGCCTGACTGTCCACTACGTACAGTACGTGACCGATTCTCGTTCTCACGATTCCTGGGATCCAAGGGTTAGCTGGCTGTCTGAAGTCACGAACATACACCGAATCACCAGGGCGAAATATGCGCATACGAGTTCCATGGTGCCGATTAAACTGATTTTCCATTTTGTAGTTAGGTCCGTTCGAAACGGATGACGGGACTATGGCAATTAAAGGAGTTCACATCTTCCGTCCCAGGAACGCTTCTGCTGGTGATTGGTTGTTAGACAGTGCTTGATTTGGTGTTGATCGATATGCTCGCAGAAATGTGTTTAAAATTTCTGATACACACTCTTCTCCTTGTAGTTTTATCAACTCATTTTGTAACGTGTCAACAAACCGTTCAGCTTGTCCATTCGACTGAGGGTGATAAACAGAGCTTCGCATGTGTTGTACGCCCAATGAACGACAAAAAATAGAGAAATCACCCGACGTAAACTGTGGTCCATTGTCGCTAACAATCGTTTCAGCAACGCCAAACTGTGCGAAATAGTGGTTGAGACACTGTATTGTGGATGTTGTTGTCTGATTCTTTAACATGAAGAATTTCCGGCCATTTGGAGAACGAATGAACAATAATAAGATAATACTAATTATCAATGGGCCCTGCATAGTCAACATGTATATGTGCACCAGGAGCAGAAGAGATCGGCCATGAATGAAGGTCCACCTTGACAGGAGCCTTAGCAGCTTTGGCACAGTTATTACACCGGCGTACTAGATGTTCAATATCTTGATCTATATCAGACAAATAAGCGTAACAACTTGCGACGGACTTCATTCGCACGATTCCAGGGTGGCCTTGGTGTAGCTGATTTAGAACTCTGTTCTGAAGCGAGCGTTGTACCACTATTCTGTCTCCA
Source organism: Paragonimus kellicotti (assembly GCA_014220965.1). NCBI lineage: Eukaryota > Metazoa > Platyhelminthes > Trematoda > Plagiorchiida > Troglotrematidae > Paragonimus > Paragonimus kellicotti. The sequence continues at coordinate 6,892 of LOND01011529.1, forward strand.
AACATTAAGCAACCATCGACTGCGTTAAGGCATCCTTCCGACGGTGAAATGGCTTATGGTCTGAAGTTGTAATAATCTACGGCCAACCATTTTGCAGGGAAAATAGAATGCACTGAAGACAAGAGTCTGCGTGAGTATGTTTTTGTATTCCACGAAAGGTGACCGGAAGATGGCGAACGGAATCTGTGAACGTAGATTTAACTTCTGCATCGATTACCACGGTATCTTCCGACATCTTAGCACGAAATCTGTCAGCGATGAGTCTAGATAACGCATCCGCATGTCCAAAACTGGTTGTTCTTGCACACTGAATCGTGAAGTTATATTCCATCAAAATTGTTGCCCACCGTTGCAAACGATTTGCTGTGTGTACTGGAATGCCCTTCTCAATGCCAAAAATAGAGAGCAATAATTTGTGATCGGTGCACAATATAAATGTTTGACCATGCAGCATTTTATGAAAATTTTAACCGCGGAAATAATAGCCAATCTTTCTTTCTCAATTTGACTGTAGTTTATTTCCGCTTGAGTCAACGTGCGTGAAACGTGACTGACTACTTTTTGACTACCTGAGGGAAAACTATGCAACAAAACTGCTCAGATTCCATAAACCGAGGCATCAGCTGCTACAACAATTGGTCAATCTAGGTCATAATGTGTTAACGCATGGTCCGACCACAACACAAATTTGATTCACTCAAAAGTTGATTGGCAAGTCTCAGACCATACTCATCAAGCATTGTGTCCTAAGAGTCAATTAAAGAGTGCTCGTAGAACATGCATATTTGGTACAAGACTATCGTAGTGTTGTATAACAAGCAGTTTCGTTGTGAGTAATATACTACTCACAAGCGACATTCAGGGAACAAAAGGACAAGCCCCAACGCCAGGAAGACGACGGACCAGAAAAGACTATTGGAATAGTGTGTACGCGCTGTGGGAAGTGCCACCAGGGCGAATGACAACGTAATACCACCCAATGTATGTGAATACACGTCAGTCGTGCAAATGAGTGTACACGTTTGTGTGTCCCATGTTTAACATGACCTCGTACGGGAGTTCGTGCAGTAACGAATTTGCAGGCCAAGTGTCTTTGCGGTCACAACAGTAGTAGTTGATAGGAGCTAGAAATAACTGCATTGCGACTTTATTTGTCGGGGCCGTTAGGTGTTCAATAGCATCTATTTTCGATGGATTCGGGCGACGGCCGTTTCCGTCAACGATTGATCCGAGATGGGCAATACGATACATACAAAATGAGCACATTTCGATGCGAAGGCTAAAACCGCATGTTCTTATTCGGCTGAGAACTTCGTCTAAATGTACCTGATGAACATCAGTAGATGGGCTTGCGATGATGATGTCGTCCATGTAGGCCGAAGCGTATGCCAGTCCACTCAACATGGTATCCATAATCTGTTGAAAAATAGCTGGGGCACATTTCACGCCAAATGGCAACCTGTTATGTTGATATGGCCCTCGATGTGTGTTGATGGTGAGATACTGCCTACTTGATTTGTCAATGTCGACTTGAAAGTAAGTATCAGAATGGTCAACTTTGGAAAACACATTGCAGCTATTTAGTTGTGTGAACTAATCTTAAGTTATAGGTAACGGGTACTGATGTGTTTGTAGCACATCGTTCAAACCAGTAGAAAAATCCCCGCAAATGCGGACTATGCCATTTGCGTTTTTGACAACAACTATGGGGTTGCCCACGCTGAGTAGTTGATTTTTGTTAAAACACCCAACTGCTCTAATCTGTCTAATTCTGAGTCAACTTGAGTGATCGCAGCGTACGGTACCGGTCTTTTGGGCCGAAAAATTGGTTTGCAATCCGGAGTAACGAACAACGTTGCCTTCGCTGCAGTGCATAAGCCGAGATCAGTGTTGAAAATTTGTGCATGTTTAGTCTGTAATTCTAATAGGGTGTTATTGCACACCTCAGCACCTTCTGAAGAACCGGGTAATGGAGACAACTGTGCAGATGACACATCACAGAAAGAGCTAATGGGAACATCCCACAAGTGTAATTGTCCTATCCAATCAATTCCTAATAGATTCAAATCATTTGAGTCTGCGATATAACACTTACCAGTACAATGTAAATCGCAAAATATGAACTCACATTTGATTTCTCCCAAAAATGCGATTGGGTGGCCAGATGCATTGCGTGCGATACGTCCTGAAGGTTGACAAGTGGGCTCCCCGAATTCGTGCCATGTTGAGCGAAAAATAATGGCTATATCCGACGCAGTATCGATTTGTAACGTTACGGGAAACTTATTGATCAACATAGTCAGAAATTTGCGCGAATAATAATTGGCACTATCAGAGGTAGAGAAAACGACATTTGACTGCCTTCTGAAACGATTCTGGAACTGGTTTCTACCAGATGTAAAACAACAACCTTCTTTGGGCCACAAACGGCCACACTCTTGACACTTATGTGACCGAAAACGACAAAATCGTACGAAATGTCATTCACCGCAGTGCCAACAGGTCGATGGCGGTCGTTGCCAACTCGTGTTTCTTGATTCACTGTTTGCTTGTGATTGTGTCCTTGTAACTTCTTCAGCATGATGACTGCAACATTTGTGGATCCTTCTTCAGATTTACTAATCGGAGATATTGTAACGACCCTATTTGTTTATTACTAACTATGTTAGAGCTACGATTGCCATTTGTACTCTTTTGGTTTCCAACTTTTGTATGTGCTTAAACATTTGTTTGAACGAGTATGGATACCGACAAGTACCCCACGCACTCGAACGTACGACCCCGCTGCGTGCTCGCCTGTCATTGGCCAGAAGCTATACCAATTCCGAATTGCTCGTCGGAAACCGTCGCACGGGCATTCTTGGAACGTTGGGTTGCCCAGTTTGGTTGCCCCGCTGGTAGTGACCACCGATCGCGGGTCACATTTTGACTTAGCCTTCACGTCACTTCAACACACTAGGTTGTAGTCGAATTCGCACAACAGCTTACCACCCGGCAGCCAACGGGTTAGTTGAACGTTTCCATCGACAATTGAAAAGTTCTCTATCCGCTAGCAACAACCCTTCGTGGCACGAGGTTCTGCCATTAGTCTTGTTAGGTATCCGAAACACGCTGAAGGCCGACCTGCATACCACCCCGCCCAGTTGGTCTATGGGTGCTCCTTACGTTTACCCGGAGAGATGGTTGTCCACGCGCAACGGGACCCATCAACTTCGCGGATTACGGTGAGCGGTTGGCCCAACACATGAGACGACTCCGACCAACCCCACCAAGAGAACAGATGACGCCAACGTACGTAGATCCTAGTCTGTCAACTTGTTCTCACGTTTTGGTGCGTGCGGTTACTCCTCGACGACCTTTACACCCGCCGTATACAGGTCCATTCCGCGTAATCACGCGATATGATAAGACTTTCGTGTTGGAGCGCAAGGGTAAACGCGAGGGTATCCCTATCGATAGACTGAAGCCAGCGTTTATGGAAGTACCTGATGTGGAAATTGATTCGCGACCAGCAACATCCTCAACAGCTAGTACATTGTCTAACGTTTGTATGGATCCGTTTTCGGTTCCGACTCCGCCTGCCTCGTCGGAGCCAAGTCTACAGAACAGACGTGGTCGAGAGTTGCAGAAGCCAGTGCGATTTACAGTCTACGTGGACGTCCGCCGCATCTAGTTTTTGTTGTTGTTGCACTTTTTACCGAGTTAATTTTAGATGGTTTTACCTGCAACGAACTCTGTAAACGAGATGCTTTTTCTAAAACAAAAGAAGAAAATCTCTTTTTTTGGACACAGTGGAGGCAGAAACCCGATGAGGTTATCGTTTTGCATTAATGAACGCTGTGTATTCTAGATACTGAAAGTTAACCTTTCATCATCTGCATAGGACGCTGAGGCCGCGCACCGCAAGAAAACA
>LOND01011549.1:0-12426 GCA_014220965.1 Paragonimus kellicotti
GTTAGGGTTTACGGTTAACTGTCTGACAGTTTCAGCACCAGGAGTGGCGTACGTCAAGGGTGTCCCTACAAACTCAAATAAAAGTATATCATCAGTTTTTCGTATTTTTATCATCGACAGACCATACTTGTTCATTTTGGAGTTATTCACAGGACAGGTGATTATCAAGGTTGTTGTGAACTTCATAAAATTTACTAATGCAAATACAAATTTCTGCCTGTTTGTTGTACATACATCATTCTGTGGTCACTCATCGCATGAGATTCTGGAATCAAAACCACAGCGTCACAGTCGTGAGACCAGCTGTTTGGTAATCTCATCTTGTTGTTTGTTTCCTTCACATAATATGAATCAATTTGCTATCTCCGGTTTTCGAGTGACACGTTTCAGCTGTCAACGGAAGTGGGGCCGTCTTTTTGATGCGATTACTTTTTTCTTCCGGTGATTTTTGTTGGTGTCCAAAGGGACAGGTTTAACAACGTCTACTTGTTTGAAAATCTACTCAAAAATGAACTTTTGTATGGTCAGTGCAGAGAGTTGCGTACAGATAATACAAAGCGTACAAGTTGACATCTAAGCTCTCGATACGCACGAGGCGTGCTATTGTAGTGAAAATGTTCGCTAGTCAAATTATTTTGCGAATCCTATTTATTTGTAGATATGAAGTACTTTGAAACAAAATAACTAGATTACCTTCTACGAAAGTGGTTATCACCAATTTCCTAGAACTCGATTCACACTACAATGTATCTGAAATCCATGTAGACTACAAATCACTTCAGTTTCCCCAGCTTTTCACCAATTCAGCACAACTACTGTTTGATTTTAACACTAGGCTGAAGGATCAATAAAAATTTGACACTAGAAGCTTTGAAGAAAGAACTAGGCTTTTGAAAAGTGTATTGAACTCAAACAACCAACCTGATATGTCCAATCAGCGTTGTAGCTAACTGTATTTCAAGAAAGAAACCTTGACTTCGGCATAAGAAGAGAGTGTTTAATACATCACTACACAGAGAGGAAAACTTCAGCATTAGATTGAAATGCAGCGTTGAACTGTTTTTAATTCGGCCTTATAATGTGCCCAACCATATCTCAATGCATGTAGCACATGCCTTTTTCAGCAAAAACAGGTCTGGGTCCACTTTCTTGTTCATTTGCTTACTTGTAGTTGAGGTGGCAAGTACCTTGGGAGGAGGGCTGTAGAAGCGTGTTGAGCAGCGTCGTTTGAATTGATCACATCAGCTAATGGGCCAACCGTACTACAGCCGTGCGCCAACCGATTGAAGTTCAGTTTCATAGGTCGCTTAGTTTGAATCAGAGACATAACAGAGGTGACCGCATCATTTCGCTTGCATTATTTTGACGTACGACTACGGTAAACTGCTCAAACGCATAGAGGTTTTGTTCTTCGCCCAAGTACATCTTCCGCTGTACGCCCAAAATTAATTAACAGTTATTTTACGCTTGCCTTGATTTACTCGGTCAAGGCAAGCCGAATTTCAGGAAGTCATCGATAATTTTCCTTTTTTATCAGTTAACCGTTCGCTCATTTTATATTCGAATATTTTATGCCTGTGATTGAAAAAAGTACAGTCCTCAGTAAGTTATTCAATTTTATAAAACAAGCGAACTGTTCCACTTTCCTACATGGTTTACTCAGTTCTTTCGGGTAACACTGTCAGTGATATAATTTCTGCATGAACTTGACGAATAAAAATCACCGTTATTACCAACCCTCTTAAACTTTTCACATAAGATGACAGTACTGCGAGAAGTCGCCAAAGTCACACAAAAATTTAAATCGTCTTCCTACGAAAACTATCCTTTTAAAAAAGGATCCACACCGACACCGTGGCACATTTTCCAGCAGTTCAACTGTCACAAAAAAATTTCCAACCAAAAATAATGTTAGTTCTGGGCCGAGTTTTATTATATGGGTAGAAAGATGGTAGTTAAGAGAGGATTTGACTGTTCCTAGCGATACGTCAGTCATTTTGGCTTTACGCACACTGTTATTGTTCTGTCCTACCAGACGTCACAGCTATGGCAGACTGTACAAATTCACCTTTTGAACAAAGGCCTATTCACACAGATTCGACGTACGCGGCCAAGTTCTACTGGCCGTTTAGCAACCCGCTGGCCTCTACGAAATTTGCACATTTTCATATCAAATGCAACACCTTGTAGTGTGAGCCCATTTTGTATATAATGTATTTCTTTTACCCGTGAAGAAGAGTCCACCGACTGAAGACTGAGCGGCTGTACCGAAGAAAAATGTGTGCATAACTCGTACTTGGTTGACGGCAAGACAGCCACTCAGAATCTCCAGCGTGCGTTTGGTCTACACGGTCGATTCTGGTCGTAAAGGCCATTTTACGTTTTGTTTCTGAGCCGACCTACCACATCACACTTGTTCACGTCAGACGTAGAAACTTTTGTACTCTGGAAGCTGTAGAGGCCGGTGGAATCCAGTTGCGAATTGTATACCTGTGTACAAAAATTTCTTCTTTCTAAGGCTGAGGTCGCATTCTGCCACTGCTGTAACGAATGTTGTGGCATCACAATAACTTTATTCTTTCGGATGAAAACTGCTATTAATTTTAACAGGCTTAAGTAGTATAATTCTGTGCAGGATTTAACAGAAACCTGACCTCAAACGTCGAGCAAATGACCCGTACAGATACTTTCCTCGGTGATCCACGCTGAATGTAAATAGTGAGTTGCTACAAGTAAAATCCTTGGCACCCATGGTTAAAGATGTTACACATACGTCCTGATCCTCCACTTAATCACATTTCTTATTAGACTTGCGGTTAAGCCACGAGTAGCACCGTTTAGCTGCATCATATTTACACGTCGTATATGTATCCTGGAATCTTTAACTGCACAGTAATGCTGAACATCACACTCACTGGGCAAGCATCTATCCGTACTGGTGTATTCAGCAGCCCTGTTCATCCTGATCAAAGTAATGGGCTCAGTTTGAAAATCCTCGATAAAGGGATGAGGTTTTTATTGTTAGAATAATTTCTGGTGAGCAAATAAACGATTTACGTTATAGTAGGCAATTGCACATTATTTGACAGGCAGTAGCGAAACACTGATGAAAAATAACAGCATTTCGAAGCAGCCGAGGAACAATGAAATACTATGCTTGAATCAGAAGGAGATGAACGGTTCGCTACAACCCTCCAAAACAATTGATGACGTTGTATTGAGCATGGGCAACATATTTTTGAAACAATATGACCCATATTAGAACATGTGGCTGAGATTAAATTCTTGTGGGTGTGATCTTAAAAAATGTGCATTCTGGCTCACTGTATTTTAAGAACAAATCAGTAGTGGTCAAGACCTTCATTGAAACTGTGTTCACCTTGTTACCACCGATTTGCTGAATCATACTTAATGTATCTCCCTGTGTTGCCCAAAATAGTTAGCAATGGCTGTGACAATGCCATCGGGGTATACGGAAGGTGCATTGCTACAGCGGTTGATGATAGATCAAAAAGAATTTACCAGGGCGTAAGCCCACGTTACGCTATAGATAAATTTCAAGGCAAAACACGCCTTCTGCAATAATGGGCATTTCGTTATAGGCAGTTTTCCCTTGTATTATCGTGCACCACGCTATACTTGTTAGCCGAATAGAAAAAGGGTTTTCTGAAAAGTTCACGAGTCGTTGATAATCAGTGCTGTCGAGAAATGAACTGATAAATATATCTCGGGAGTTTAGCAGGTTGAATGGCCGCTTAAATGGCAGGCCGAACGTTGCATAGATATCGTAAATGGAATGAGATTTATGCCGTCAGTCTGAATGAAGCGATTATGGCCTTAAGAAAAATGTTAACCCTCATTGTAATAGAAGACAAAACATCAGTATTTGATGTTGTTGGTTAAACACAAAACAACCATAGCAAAGAAAAGTTAGAGCGAATCCGGCTGAAAGAGAAAAGGAAAGTTGAAAGAAGAGTTAATTTGCTAATGTGACATAAATGACAAACGACAACACTGAAGCCATTTTTGTACTCGTCACTAAAAAGAGCAATGCGCAAGTGATTCGCAGCGACACAGTTATCATATAACCTGAAGTTGGAAGAACAAGCCCCAGCATGAGAGTAAAAGCATGACATTTGCAGAGGAACAATTTTCACCCACATCTTCCAAGTACAGTTTTCTCAATTTTATTAATCTGTTTTGAAGAATATGTGCTACTCCTCATCATGTTATTATCAGTGGATGAACTGGAGACAAGTCGAATGTATATATTGCAGGTTACTAAATGGTGTGAAGGCCAATAGTCACTTTCCTTAGGGGATTCCGGCTGTAGATCGTCGAATACGTCATCATGTTCTATATATATATATATATATATATATATATATATATATATATATAAACTTACCAACTTGCATTCGGACGCCACGTATTATATTCACATGTACGAATCTTTAGAATAGCGAGGGTCCGTAACTTCTTGGCCAGCTTTCTTTATTGTGATAATCAACAGCGACCAAAGCATAACATCTTACTCAGTCTGAGTTGGTTATCATCTAGTCATTAAACAGAACTTCTGCTGATCAACTTCGAAACTGGCAACAGAGGGACATCCCTTTGATACTTAAAAGTCACGTTTATAAGGCGACAGTCAGAGTTACATTTAGGCATAACTACGAAACTTGGCTGCTCAAATTAAAAGGCCTGAACCGTCTCCAGGTATTTGACCACCGATGTCTGCGTTCGATCGCTCGTATCGGGTGGCACCAGCGAGTAAGCAACGAAGAGGTTAGGAAGCGGGTGTTTGGCACTGATTGTCAAGCAAGTTCTTCTTGTTCAGTTCGTACTTCCACACAGACCCAGGTGGCTAGGCCATGTACTAAGGATGCCAGCTAGTCGTCTGCCACACCGAACACTCTTTGCCGACGCTGCGGCCGACTGACATAAGGTGCGAGGTGGACAGATGATGACCTGGTGTAGATAGATGAAGTCATTCACCAATAGGTTGACCACTGTGTGTCGGGTTAGCCTACCGGGCTGAGAACTTTACGACTGACAGATTCGGTTGCCGGGGGCGTTAGGTGAGATGGCAGCTAATCTGGTTCAGTGACGTAAATGCTGTCGTTGTTTGTTTGTATCTTCTGCGAAGCAGACGTAGTCAGTGATACGGGGCGGTGAAAGTCAATTGGACGTTGTCTTGCTGACGAAGTCTTAGTTTCACCTATAGATTGGGTGTTTGTTTGCAAGGCGTGAGTAATTTGATGTTAAATGTCTGAATATAGACTCAGCTATTTTTGGTAATCAGGTCCCTTCCACCCTTCTTCTGTTTTTTTCTTCTTCCTGGCTAGTGCTCACACTTTTTTCACGGTTGTGTGGTAGCAGAGCATAAGTGAGAGTCGCCGATATATTGCTGTCTACGACGGGATGATGATATATCCCAGTCATAATAGCCATGATCATTTTTAGCTTTCAGCCGTACCCACTCGTACTATGGCTTACGCTTCCGTCGAATTCACCAATGGTCCCACGAAGTTTGAGCGTAAAAAGTAAGTACAAATGCACGCAGAAGGAAACAGGGAGAAAGGAGACAAACAACCATAGGCAGCGGAGTTCGGTGGAAAAGAAGAGTCAAAAGTTTTGCGGGTTCAGACTCGCCATCAACCGCAACCCCTCTCCACACTAGCGGTGTGGATAGCCGCGAACTTCCGAACTAGGTGGACAGTACCTACAACCTGGTTCGCGATCGCCTCATCACCCGACCACCCTGTGGTTTTCCCTGAACATCTGTTACTATAGTGAATAATACGCAGTGTGGCATACGTCTTGTCAGCATACAGTGTGCGTGATTTTATCACGGAAGATAGCGGGTTTTTACCACCTCGGTCTTCAATCGCAAACCTGCAATTGCTGAGAATACGCACCGATAAACTCTCTCGTTCGTTAGGTAGCCAGCCCATTTGACAGCAACTAACAAAGGGTCAAATACCGGGAGTCTACGTTCATTTCCGCACCATTGCGTATATACACTCGTATTGAACATTCTACAGAAACATACTTCATAAAATGTTTAAAAAGAAAGTAAGTAAGCCTAAAACGATGAAATCCGAGCCAGGGTAGTGGATCTGATACAATGTATTTGGTAAAAATGTTGGCATACTAAAATGTGTCAAGAACATAATGGAACTCACGTATCCACTATAGATTTGGAGTTTTCTACAGGTCTAGCGATGGATGATAACATGTATTCCATTCTTGGCTCTCCATTATCCAATAATATCCATTTACCGTTGTCAGTCCCAACGACAAGTTTTTCGTCAGATACCCAAGTGTGACAAAGGAAATTTTGGGGCTCAACTTTAATCAGTCCGTATGGTTTCAGATTGTTTTCCCCATACCTGTAAAGTCTAAGTATATCACTTCCAATGACGCATATTTGGGTGCAGTCATGTGGATTAAAAGAAATCTAACGTAGCGTATGATAGTGGAAACGGAACCCAATACCTGTCTGATCTGGTTTCCAAGGGAGGTTCTGACAGCTGCCAGCTGTTTCGACTTCTCCCATGACCAGTAAACGAGTGTCCAGTCTGGTTGCGCCCCTTGGGCTGCCAAATACTTCGAATCGGGAGAAAATGCGATGCTGACAAATTCATTGGAATGAACGTCGGTAGAATATATGGTTTTCTTTTTACGTAGGGCTTGGAGATCGTAAATGGTGATGACTGGCTTCTCTGCCGTCTTTTCGGCCAGTGCCACATATCGTCTGTTGGGACTTATTGTCATTGCTGTCATTCCTAGCGACTTATCCAAACCCGCAATGAACTTTTGAGGTTTTCTGTTCAGTGTTAAATAATACCAAGTTTGATCCACAAGGGAAAACAACTGTTTGTTCATCTTGAAAAACAATGGATCCTGTGATCCCAGTGCGAAATCCAAAAATATGCCTAAGATGGGCTTGCCCAGACATTTTACATTACCAACTCAAAATACTTTTCGGACGTTCTTATGGCAACTCTGTAAAGTTAAGTATTATAACAACCACCAAAAATGGCGAGGTGAATTGGGAAATTCACAGTTAATCACTTTTTACACATCGTGATAACGTATTATTCCGTAGATATTGGTTCATGATCAGGTGAGAAGGTTGGTTATTGGTATCTCAATTAAATTCAGTTCAAATCAGGTCACGATTTGACGGCAATTGTAAAAAATATCCAGTTTTTCTCATGAGTAGCTCATACAACTTCCGTTTGCTGCAACAGTCCGAGGAGATAAAATCCCCACTTCAAATAATGGGCTGAAAAACATTCCGCCACATTAATGCGTGTAGATTTCAGCGATTTGTTCACGGGTTCGAGGTTGGGGACCCAATTCACCCGGATCCAGTCAGTTTGTCCGTTTCGATGTCAGCGGTTTTCTGTTGACCTGAAAGGCAGTCATTGAAAACAGGGTGTAGCACCGCTCTTGGGGGTTACAGAGAATACCGAGAACACAGTGAAGTACTAATCTGATAGAAAAGAACAAAATACTAATCTAACAACTTTTTAAGTAAATGAGAATCTAATAACACTTTGAAACGGTCCCTAGAAGAGCAGCTAACAACCTCTAATGGAAGGTCGTTCCAGTGGTTGATAACCCTGTAAGAGTCTATAGCTGATGTGGCCCTCAGGTACTGTAAAAGCAGGGCCATCGTCGCATTGGGTTACTGCAAGAACACCCTCATGACCCTCTAGCTTGACATGGAATAGCTACCACAATAATGACTAGAATCGGAGGCGTAAGAAAAGCCCTAACACAAGCAGGTTACAACCAGAGAGAAATGTATAAATATATGTAAAATTTACTTCTATTCCTGGAGAGAAGAGCGCACTATCTACGATAACTCGTGGTTGCTCAAAACCTTAACACACGATAATAATGAAAGTAGTATGTCACCAAGGTTCTTGCTATTTTGATTATAGTGCAAACTTCTAGAATATTTTGAATAGTTTTTATATATTATCCCGGAGATCCACCCACCAACGGTGGTCTGGTCTCAGTTTTAGTTCAAACATTTACTACTTTTGCAAGCAATCTGTTCCATCCGTTTACAACTGTATTAGCAAAGAAATTTGCTGGCAGGGAATTCCAAGCTCAAACCATTGATAACTTGAGACTATGACTACTTGGCCGAATACTCGTACCTTGTCCCAGGAGTCCCACTCGTATAAATTCTGAACTTCCCCTTAGCATTCGGAACACCTTAATTTGATCACCATTCCTCTTACGCTCCTCTAGTGAGAAAAGTCCTAGAAGCTTAAGTTTTTCCCAACGGTCCTTCAATTTCTACGAAGAGCATTGCAAACATCCTTTTTACCCGTTCTGTCACTTGTCCTTCACTAGGCTGGGGCTGCACGCTTCACTTGCGCACCCTGGATAAGGCGTAACATGTTTTATACTGCGGCAACAATATCTTCATCGAACTATTCGCGACCGCTTTTCTCAGCTGAGTCAACACCCCATTTGCCCTCCTTGCAGCTCCTTGGCACTGCCTGCCGGTTTCGAAATTAGCCATAATTTGAACGCTCAAGTCCCGCATGACCCCTTCTCGTTTCAGCACGGTACAAACCGTCTCGGCTCCCGATCAATTTACATCCTCGATAAATGTGTGCACCTGGCCACAGTGATTGGTGATTTTTAATCAACGGCCAATTGGTACAGTCTGTCCAGATCCATCTGAAGAGCTTGTCCGGAGTGGATTCTTACCAAAATCATGTCGCTCGTGACATCTCAGGGATGATTTCTTATCATTTATTAATACCAGAAACAATGGTGGACGTAGAATCCACCATCGTGGTTGCTTACTGTATCCTTGTCCCTGCCTTGTTCTGGCTCCTTTTAATTTCACATGGAATGAGGATGGCGTTTACGTACAAAATCCGCCCAGCCAACCACATTCACACTCCAAAACGATCAGCGTGAGGAGCCCTACTGTAAGGATATTCCATTGTGATACATGGGTTATTGTGGAATACGTGGTTTTACTTGGGGCAACTTGGAAGTTGTTGAGTGCAGATCAGCAAACTGCATCCAGATAGTATATGGAGGCATCTGGCGTTTTCGCAAACTACACTAAATTTACGAATAAAATAGACCACTGTCCTTTAATCGCACAAGCTACGTCAGTTTTAAGTAGCTGTTTTAACCGAAAGAATGGCTCAATTATGCAGCACCCAGTCCTCCGTTCACTGCTGGTGATCAGTAATTGTTGGTTCTAGTGAATAATGACACGCTTGTGAATCAAGCAACGCAGGAAGTCGTATGTAGTCACTGTACCCAGTGTCAAGTTCTCCGACAACCTCGGAGATATGTCCAAGTATGCCCAAGGTACGTAGTTCAGTCGCTGGCAAATATGTCACGTTTATTTGATCTCTACAGGTGCATTGATAATTGTTTAAGACTGGATGCTGAGAAAAAGTTTTGAGGTCTGAGAGGGCTTGCACTCGGAAAAAAATCAAATTATGTTGCCCACCATCCTTCACGTTGTTATGATATTGGCCTACCTCTGTATACAATCGGGAGACTCATCTGGCACCAAGTGTGCTAGTTTGTGCCTGCAACACTGGACTCATATTTGCCTGCTACAGAAAATGACAGCAACCTCGCATCCGAACTAACCTGGAATCACCATTGGTTGAAAAGCTTTGGCGTCGACACTTTCAATAGGAACCCCTGAATTTCGATCCAATTCACAAAACAACACTGGTGTTCTGGATTCTATAAAATGCCCACCTCAGCACATTCAGACCCACTGGAAACTTCTAGCTTCTATACTTCTACTAGTAAGTGTACAATATCAGCACATTCAACACATCATCCGTTCAGACTCTACGTCAAAGAAGTGTCGCCAACAACTTTATAAGGTCACGGTGACTTTATTGTAAAGCGCAGTCGAACCCAGCAAGCGCGCAGGCATTTAATTTTAACTGCGTAGCAAAGCGTGCATCTTTGTCGATGGTGCCGCTTTGCTTTCCGTTTGTCCAAGTCAGTGAATGTCATTGACTCATGCTTCTTTGTGTTTTTCACTACTGACGTTGAAAACCTTACTTTGGAAGGAGGATTTTCCTCGGCCTCTCTACGTTGCTTCATAGTTGTTCCGCATGTGTTACGGGCATTCAAGGCAAAACGGCCGGACGACATGTTACACTATGAGTTACAGCGTCACGTGTCTTGAGGCGGTATTTCCATAGACTACTTCGCATCCTTGGTGTGTACTGTTTCACTCATAACGTGCTAGCAGCCGCAGTTTTGCAGTACATTTGTAGAAATTAACGTAGAGGAAACGCTTTCAGCCGATTTCAGCAACTTCAGCGGTAGTTTCATTATTCACGTCGTGAATTACTAGCTGAAATCGCAGTGCAATGCCAGCGGGTGCTTATAGCAATGTACTTCGCTTATCATTAAGCCCACTCGGCTTCGCGGTTTCTTCTCTTCTATGAAACTCCAGAGTCTGGGCTGTATTCTCAACTCAACATATACGATGTGGTTGTATTTCAAGCCAATCGATTCGAGAGAAAAGTGATGGGACAGTCTTCAACGCTGACCCTTCGCTTCAGGCTTTCCGTGGATATGAACCGAGCATTATTGTGAACGCCGAGGAGTCTTTACATAAATTTCTTGACTACCGCTGACCGTTAGTTGTCCTGGAGTTCTGCACTATCCACGGTCTGATCATACAAGACGAAGTTATCTCCGCTAGTTCGGAGACTGTCGTTTCTGATATTTCTGACACCCTTCGAGCAGAACACTTGAACCTCCCGGAAATGGAACCTAATGCGTTCCATGCGCTCTTTCCCGTCAATGTCATGGCGGCAGGTTTTATCCCCTCAATGGAAGCCCTGCGTTGTACCATACACGTCTCACTTTAAACACTGCCAGAATGGACGCTGACCAGCGTATCCTGAATGCTTTCACTAATTAGGGTCAAGCAGTCATAAATTCTGGAATCACTGTATCGCTCGTGTTAGGCGATCATGTGGTGATCCAGTTAGTTTCATCGGCCGCGGCGTTCGTAACAGTTTCGCCACCACTCGTAGTGCGAAAGTTTGCACAATGAATGACTACACGCTGCGTTCCCACTTAATCGTCTTGAGGGGTTAGCTTGTCCTTCGCGCTCTGCCGACAAATTACGCACCAAGTTGATCGATCTGCCCTCCACAGCCGTGGGGATTTCTGCAGTGTTGGCGGTTCTTAAACAAACCGCAGCGTCAGCTTTCAAGTCAACGTGCAATAATGAGTTACCCGCAGTCCTGATTCGAGAATGACCGGAATAATTGTTAATCAGTGTGATATCGACTTACAGGTTCGTCAGAGAGAACCTTTTGTATCACCAGCAACTGCTTGCTGCGCATTGTATTGGCGACCCTGAAGGCTTCTTTCTACATGGCCACCAACTCATAAGTTTACTCTCGGGTGCCGCGAGCCCACGAATTCTAAAGAGGAAACCACAAGTGTTCTGGCAGACCTCTGCAGAGTTATCTCCGGGTAGTAGATTTGACCTTTTAACTCTGAACTGTCGATATGACGATCACCACTGACGGTCTAGATACATTAACTGCAGCTGTTCTAAAAAAGTTCGTTTGCAAACAGTGGCTGCAGTTTTTCCTGACATTTCCTTGAGGTTGTTGGGTGAGGTAATCAAACATTTTGCTCAGTCACTCAGTTTGCCCCCCGCGAAGTTTGGTTCAGGGGATTTGTTGTTCGGCAGTTGGAAGTCTGCTGATGCCATGACCCTCTTTAAGCGAGGCAAGCAAGATCATTTTGCTGAGTATCGTTTGGCTGTAATGCTCCCCTGCACGTCGACGCTTCGAAGGGTCTCATTCAAGACTCGGTGCGTGAATACCTGTCTCGTTGAAGTTACCTAAACAGTACGAAACAAGGCTTCAGAATGAATAGTTGGTGCATGATTATTCTATCGTTGGTCACAACCCGATCGGACTAAGCAACTGATAATTGTGATGGCGTTAACACATCATCTCTTGACTTCGCCGAAGCGACTGATCCTGCAGATCACCGGCTTCTGCTTGACAAGCTACACCAATTCTGAGTTCAGGGTAACATTCGCAAGTGGCCGCAGTCGTTTTCGACCAGTGTTTGTAAGCGTGTACGCGTCAACCGCGTATTTTTTAATAGCCAAGAGGACCCCAGGGCATTGCCTTATGAGTCTGTTAATGACCCATCTTCCTTCCCAAATTCGTCACTGCTGTACGTCTCACGATCTTTTGTTTTGTTGGTGCTCCCTGTTGACATTAAAACCCCACTAACTTTGAACATCCGATGGCGATTTCATTCTTCAAAACAACCCGAACAACTAGCCTGAGTGGTCCAAAACAAATTAGCTTGATTTCCTTTCTGCTATGAGCAAAGTTATGCATAGTCAACTTTGCTAAC